>JAQGBJ010000031.1:0-91692 GCA_034698345.1 Sphaeridia pumilis
GAGGATTCCGACATAGATTCATGACTCAAATCCATCAACTTCGGAAGTTACTTCATCTTCTTTCAACTTTTACCCGCTGCCGCCGCCGCCGCGCCGCGCTCTTCTTCTTCCACTCAAACTCTTAAGATTCTCTTCATCAGAATCTCCAATGTTCGTCTCATTATTTCGAAGAAATCTTATGTGCTTTTATCCATCTTAAAACGTGTTCGAAATCCTTTTCCGAAACCAATCTGTTGCTTTCTGCCCATCCCATTCCCAATTCCTTCTTCCCTTTGAACCTCTTATTATTTTCGTTTCTGTCTTAAGACACCCAACTCGCGCCGACATTTTAACTTGGAATAATATTTTGTATTTACAAACCTTCAACTCCTTTTAAATGGCTGATACTGAATTGTATCATATTTCCCGCTCCTGCGTTCTGTTCTGCTCCATCAAAAATATGACTTGCAACCACGACAATTTTATGACAGGCGTTCGGTTTCAATTTCTAAAATTTGACAGATTTGACGGTGAAACACACATGTGTCGCAGACGCCTGGTCCGAGATCTCAGCTCCCACTGACATTACATCAAACAAGCATTTTATTTTTCAAGAAAAATTACATGCATTTTCCACGATTCACCTCCCACGCACTTGTCACTTTTTGAAGTCACCGAGTTTCGGATTACAGTCAGCATGGTTCTTAAACCCTTTGAAGAAATTATTTTCTCATGCAGAGCCGGACGTTTAGAACTGAAGGAAAATTAAACTTCAATCTGATATTTATAGCCATCTTGATCAAGATTTGCAAGGACGCTTCCTTCTTGTTAATGTACTTGCCGGGGTAGTCCAAGCTTTTTTCAAATGTCTTTGTGTTTTCTACCTGATTCCCATTTTCTTTTTTAATCTCCTTTCTTTCTCCTTGTCGTTTCCTCGGTTTACAAAAAAAACTTTTATTTTCCCAGAGAAAGTTAATGGATTTTCGGTCTTGGAGCCATCAAGCTTTCACCATCCGAATTTTACGTCCCAGGTCGTATCTTTTCCTCCTTGTTGTTTTTTACAACAGTTATTTTCGTGTCTTGTCTTTTCTCCGTAAACAAACGTGGCGAAGCCCTTGAGGGAGTCACATATCCTTTTCGGCCTGTCTTCACATAAATTCCCGGGTAATTTATGTCCTTTCTCACATTTCCTTACATGCTTCTTTTCCTGTTTCGGTCCTATTTTTCCATCATTCTTGTATATGCATTCGCTTCTTTTATAAGGGGAACAAATGGAAAAAGACAAAATAATAGGACACAACAACATGTTCTTCTCCTTTCACCATTTCCCATTTCTCTCCAGTTTCCAGAGAGTGAGATCATCCCAGATCCAAGATCACATCTCGAAATCTTCTGTCCTCCTCTGTTTCTCCAAAGTCGCTTAATCTGAAATGGATGAAATGTCTTATTTATAGCGCCAAATATACATGGAGAAATTCAGCTGTCTCAGCTGACAACAGTATCACATGTATGTCTACTGCTTTTGATTATGTCTTGCTTCAAATTCTCTTTAAAATTGCCAGTAGAAAACTTACACGGAACTGCAACCACTTGTTCAATTCTTGTCTATTTTCTTAAACGGCGCTAAAGCTTGACAAAATTTAAAAATATGATTTCTAGAGCTCAACCGTTCAAGTACAAAGATTTTTCCGACTGACTGAAATTGTCCGCCATGTTTGTAGTTGGTTCGGAAGGTTCGTCGAAATGGTGCTTAAAAATGGACCGAGTTGCGGGTCCATCCATCCATCGGAGTTGCTTTTTCTACCAATTAAATTCCCGTCTGACTGGAGAAGAATACCAAATTGTTATTTTATGTAAATGATGCAAGTCAAAATGAATAATTTTGTTCTGGAACCCTTCTTCTTCTCCAGCGTCTCCGTCTGATCCTCAAGTCCATTATCTTCTCCAGCTAAAAATTCAAAGCCGTTTCGCGCCATGTCCAGCCGAGATGCATCTTAACTCATCTTGTCGAGTTTGGTTGCCTTCTTTGTATTATTATTATCTGCCGGGCATCTTTTACATTCTTCGTTAACACTCTTTCTTATATCCAAGTGCTTGAAAGCCAAAAGTTAAATATGTCCGACTTTCCAGTTATAATTTATTTTCTCCAGCAACAATACTAATGTCCGTTTCTTATTATGGACAAACTTTTCATGTAAATTCTCCAGAGGTTCGTCGGGCTCCAACATATGTTGCTTTTATAAACTTGTTTTTTCTTCAAGCAATTGTGAAATTGGAAACCTCCGAAATTTCACCGACTGACCTCAACAAGTCTGTACAAGAATCGCCGGAACATCAACTTGAACAATGTCCATCATCACCACGATCTCGAGTAAGATAACATTGTCTTGTGGAGTGGTCAGAGTCAGAGTCAGACTTGTGGAACCTGAACCTGGAGTCCTGACGTTCTGATTTATGGCCTTCATTACAGAATTCATGTGGCATTTATGCAGGGATTTTGAGCGAGGTCTGGGCGATGTAAGAGAGTAAGAAAGTAAGACACCAATTTTTTTGAAAATTCGCCAAGGCGGGAAATGTGAATTTTTGATACTCGCTGAGCAGCAGCAGGTGTAAAAAGATCCATAAGCGTCAGGCGGCCACTCTGTGGGACACCGTATCGACCTGTCTAAAAATACGTGTTTCGCTCCCCAGTAGTCTTGGACGAAACTTTGTAATATTCTCCAAGTAACCAAAAGGAACTGAAATGATCATGTTGTTGCTCGTCTCGTCAGTCAATTGTTCATGGTGTCCATCGACTTCTTGGGTCTTGGTCGTCTTGACTTGACGTCCCTCGTCGTGAGTATCTGGTGAAATCAGCGGGAATTTCCAGTGTAATGTTGGATAAATGCCTTAAATGTGGTTTCGCTTTAATCAATTTACGCGTTTCCCATCTCTTTTGCTTCGGTGGTGGAATCAGAGGTAAAAGCTTGGACGTTACTACTCTATGCATTTTGCTCGATGGCTCCGTCAATTGTTGACTAACGATTTCAAGCCATCCGTCATCTCTCTGCAGGCTTTTGAATCTTGGTGAATAGACGGACTACTATATATGATGGCCCAAGTGTAAAAATTTTAGACGTTCCCATATCCCATAACAAAAGCACAGTTGGAGACGACAGTCCCGCAGCAAGGAAACGAAACTGAATTCAGTTAATGCATTGGGCCCCCATGTGACTGCCATGCCGTTCTCACAGTGTGACACCTGCTGGAGAAGATACCAAAAAAGAGTGTATTTGTTCCTTTTGCTAAAAGTTTTTATACGCTTTATGGATACAAAATGAACCCTTTTTATTATAGTCTTTCTACAAAGTCTATGAGATCCAATCGAGCTGAGCTGATGATGATAATGATAGCTGTCATTATTTCGGAAATTGCTCCCAACTGAACCAATGCGAGAACAGGTGGAAGCTATTATCCAAGGAAAGGCCACAGAGCTTCGCAGAGCGGCTATCGTTTATTCGGGCAATTATTTCGATATCTCTTCCACCAACGTGGAACGTTGTATAGTTGAATGGATTTGATGCCCCTGGCAATTTCCGATCCATCATTAACTTGAAATGAAACTAAATTGACTTTTAGGGACCAGGCCTGCCAGCACCAATGAGATTTCACATGAAATTCTCAAACCTGTAATTTACAATTAGCCCCGAGTCACAAATACCCGACGAAACGTTTACAAAATTTCGTGTTGAGAATTTCAAACTTTGAAGCCTTCCAGGCAGGATATCATGAGGACGAGACAGGAAAGTTTTGGAATATTTTTCTGAAATGTTTCCTATGGAGGAACGCCAGGAATTTGTGGGAACCGCAGGGACAGCGTACATCAGTCGATCCGAATTTACGTTGAAAATGAACGAGTTTGGAGGAGCTTTGGAAGTCATGGTTAATGTGCACCTGTCAGCCAAATGGACTGCGGACAGGCAGGACAGGTGACAATGGCGTTGTGTCTGTCAACCAATCTTTTGTCCTGTACATATATTTTTCTCTTCTGACTCACTGAGACTCACTTGCAGACGTCTCACATGTCTCCCCTTGTAGATTTTGTCGACTGATAAACAGCGATAGTTCTCACCTGGGCAGATACAATCAGGAACAGGAAATTCTTTTTTCGGTTTTGGTCTACGTATAGAAAATGGAGTTTTGATTATGTGTTTTTACAGAGCCGTTAAACTAAACGCTTTACAAGAGCTTAAGGTTTTTCATGATTCTGCTTCAGAGGTCAGCACTTGGGCACCGCCCACGCATTAGTCATCTTTTCAATAATCGAAACTTGTTGTTGTTGTTGTTACATTTGATTCTGTTTCAGCCAGCCGCCGCCATCAACTGACCTTGGTTACGCAACATTTTGTGGGACGGAAATCGGAAAAGGCCAAAAACAAGGAGGAAACTGCAGTCAGACTTGAGACAAAAGTCAATTTCACACTAAACAACCGAAGAATCCCGAGACAAGATGATGATGAAAAATGAGGACAAATTATCACTGGAAGCAGCACTCGGATTTTTCACCTGTCTTCACTTCCAGTTTCTGCCCATTTACAAATGGTTCTGGTGCTTTCTCACCTTTAGAGTTGAAGGTGCCGTTCAATGTGCATTAGCTCGTCTTTTTTTGGGCATTTTTCAATTCGGTTTGCGTCCTTAGTCGGGTAGAAATGAAGGAAACCTTTACGCTGCAGTTTTACGAGTTTTGACATTTGTTAGTGCCTAGATTATGACCCTCAGTGCAAAATTTCTCAAAAATTATGGGGCCAAATAGGCTGTTTCAGTGATCATGCTAAAAATTAAATTATAAAGTTAGTTCATAGTTAGCTGAAGTAGTCATACAGCTCCCACTTTTTGAACTAGATGTGCTGTGGCAAATTTAGAGAAAGTTATTAAACGGCACCGAGCTCTTTCATATTTTTTCCATTAGCTTGCTTCCGTACAAAACGCAATTGTTCCTGTTGACAGGAGGATGACTTGTCAGTTGGTCCCCATTTTCTCATCAAATCCTATTAATTTCATACTACACCTTGTGTAATTTCCGTAACAATTTCGAATACAAAACGTAATCCACAGGATGGGCCTGCAACAACAGCTGACGTTTTTCCACCCGCTCCACCCCCGCTTTGTAATTTCCTCTCCAATTTTCGCTTGTCCAAATAAGCCTATTTCCAGCCTAAAATTGGTCAAGTTTGATAACCAATCTATTTACAGGAAACTACATGCAATTTATACAAAAATATCGTTCATTTTTTCTCTTAAATGTAACCTGGACTTTTACATTGCCAAAAATAGTCGATACATTGGTCGATAGTTACCAACCTATTATCTTCAAAATCCCCTTTTCAGCTCACAGTTAATGCTGAAACCCTATGATCAATTAAAATTTAAAGTTGCTTCATATGCGCACTTTAAACGGCGGGCGCCGCGCTGAATCACTGCCATCAAACAGCGGTTTCATGGTCGCCTCATCGCCACCAACTCGCGCCATAATGACGACACGTGATTGCAATTCAAATGCCCAAACTCTAGCACTTTGAAACACTGTTCAAATTTGATTTCAAGAGCAGAAGCTCCATCAAATTGCTATTTCACCTCCTTGATCTCACATCTCACCTGTAGAGCAAGTCGTAAAACTCGATAAAGCTTGGCTTAAACATACGGACATTCCGATTCAGTTGCTGCGCACCTTAAATTTTTCTGTTTACTTTTCACTTTTAGTCCGAGAGGCTTGTCAAAAGCTGACTGCTGACCCACCCATTCATTCAACATTTGGCCCTTTTGTTTTTCTGTCATTTACTTACATACGCCTTGGTCTCGTGCTACACTTCCAAAACGTTACGTCATCCCTTGTGTAAAACAATCGTGTGTGAAATGCCCCGACTACTCATCGTTTTGTTTTCCTTGTTCCTCTTCTTCTTCTTCATGTCTATTAAAATTTACAACCTTTTGGTTTTGCTGCCGTTTCGTTGTTATCCCATTGAAAATAGTCAGGTCAACTCCCAAGAGTTACGACTCTGTGAGAAACGACCGCAAGAATTCATTACTGCCGACCATGGAGCAAGTGTGCAATTATAGCGAGACCACACACTCGTCTCCTCGTAACTTTTCCCTTGTTTCTACTAGTCCACGTATATAAATCTGCTTCAAGTTGCATCGTTTGCGTACCTTGTTTTAAAGCCTTCAGAAACGCGTGCCCATCACACGCTTACTATGTAAACGCAAGTCGTTTTTCATCCCAATCTTTGATTCAAACCCGGACAGTAATTTGCACAGCCCAAACTGTTTTTGGCTTTTGATTGACACTTGATAACAAGACTATAAGACGTTCAAAAATATATTATGTAATATTACTGTACATAAGATAAGTTCAATCAGCCTCCCGGAACTTGTTATCTCACCAATCGGTTTAATCAGTTCATTGAGTTCCAATAGTAAAACTCTCACATCTCGACGTCTGTCAGTTTGTAAATAAGGTGAATGAAGCTCCCGTCGACATTTCAAGCTACTGATGTACATAAAACAAGGTTGTAAAAAGTTCCAGTGCGTTCGAAATTGTTGGGGAACACCCGCCAGGAGCCTCAGTCAGAATTCAGACGGTAATGATAAACACCGAGAGGCCAAATTAGTAGGACTTGAATACTCGTGTCATTAAAGCGAGGCGTTAGCTCTGCAGGTGATTCTAAAGGGAACGAACATTGAATTAAGATATTAAAAGCGACTATCCAAAATCGGTCTTTGAAGTTTGACGGAGTTCAAAAAATTGTTGTATTTCAGTGCCGATTTTCGTCAAATTTAATTGTGAACATTGCTCATAGCAGATATTGTTTTTGGCAGTTTCTGTTCTTCAACTGCTCCGGAAAGATATTTGGGCGATGGAATCGAGGCTGCGATAATATACATTTCTCTGGCCAAGCCAATCAAATTATATTCCCGTGTTTCCCAGCCATGTAATTATCAAAACGCAAGGAAATCTAGTTTGCCCTCGCGGGCATAATTGCCCATTTCCCTCCCGTTTAACAACGTGTTGTACATGGCGGTCCACAATATTATTCCAGCCAGCCCTCGAACCGAACAAACCGACTCGACACTTGCTTCACTTTGTCCGACAACCAAATAAGCCTATGCAATAATGAAATATATCGCCACATGGCCAGTACGTCAGTCAGCCAACAAACTACTTTATATTCCCCTTTTTCACACACCTGTAATTGGAGTACTATTCCATACAACAAGAACAAGTTGCGAGGTTCCTTTGCTTGCTCATATAGGCTTTTTTACCTTTGGGACCGGGGGCGATTATTTGCTTTCTCCTATAGTCGTTTCGTTCTTCTTGACTGGCTGAATCAACGACTCAAGGCTTTTGAATCGTCTCAAGCCGAAGAGCTTCTGGCAGAACTTCTCGCCACTTATACATCTGCTCTTGTAGTCGTCAACGTCAAATAAACCACAGGAATACACAATTACGCTCCGCTTATTTGGCAAACAATCATAGCAACATGGCAGCAACAACTTGAGCTCAGCAGCAGTAGCACAGCAACCTCGGCGGACGCTTCCAAGTTGGAGACGTCACTCATTTCGAGCCAAAATGGCAAGATTGTAGATTCTGTATTCATTCTTCCCTCTGTTCATTAAATCGACAAACAACTTGCTTTCACTTAAACACACACAAGCCTACAAGTTACAATCGATGTACCTGCCGTAATAACTGTCTCTTATGGTCTCATGCTGAAAATTCTTGTCAAGTTTATTGCTTACGCCTTAATAATAAGTGGTCGCGGGTACTTGAATTGAACAAATTATTTCAGCTCGAACAGGATTGTTCCAAGAGTCTTGGAAGCATTGTTCTCAACTTATTAACGGATCCCGTTTGCGGCGCTTAATTGTTTCGCCGAATCCCTCGGAGGCTTCTGTAAAAGCGCTGCGACTATATGACTGTCATAATTAATTACTCTACAGCCAGGTGTATCAATTTTGTAATTGTTTGCCAATTCACTGTATTACTACGTGCATTCTCCACCAGTCATAATTTTCAGTATGGCCAGAAGCAACACGCTCAGCAGCGGCCACAGTGTCACATTTCATTTGATTGACTGACGTTCGATTTGGAAGGCCTTTGGCGATCAAAGTTGGTTGGATTTGATGGAATTCTCGCCACTCAAGTGATAGGAGTGCCACACCTTTTTGGAGTTTTAAAAGGCACTTTAAAAGGCTTTTTCTCTTGGCCGTGTCTCTGAAGACGAGTTGACAAGCCGGAACTTCATGTTCAGCGAATTCAGAAATTTTAAAGCGCCCTACGCTTCCACTACAACTGACTACTGACTGCAATGTGTCAGAGGGGTGTTGGGCTGTGAAATTGCCGCCGTTGGACAATGCCCGATAAATGTACTTTATGACAGTTTACGCTCCCTTGGTTCTCATGCACTACTCTGTCGGTGCTTTCGTTTCGTTGGATTTCCATCGGTTCATTCCTTGTACTCACTCGTTGTTGTACTCATCCGTTCCGCTAGTTTCCGACGAAACCTGCCGGGCGTTTCGCATCAACATTCAGCCTCTGCTCTGCATGCATGGCGACAAAATTGACTGTTGTTATAAACTGTAATTTAAGTTCAGCTTCTGCTCTCATGAGATTTGACAACGCCTCGGCGGCCAGTATTTTCCCATAAGGATTCCACGTCCACCAAAATTTGAAATTGCGTCCTAAACACGTGTCAACTGTGGACCAAAAGCACGAGTAGTGTCTCATTCAAAATTCAAAGGTTTAAAATTACAAGGTTTGTTTGCATTGTCTTTTGGTCCTTTGAAATGTCCGGTTTTCCCATGGCGGGCAGTTTCTCCCCTACGACAAGTTTTACCGCCTACGCAAACTGGAAGTTGCCCGGCCAAATAATTATAGTGATTACACTGTATGATTTTGATGCAGGACTAATATCGCACCCTTTTGATCTCAGACCTTTTACGTTGTGAAATATTAGGCAAAATTTTAAAATTTATAAAGGCTTTGCCTTCAATACCTTCTCTGTTTTTCTCATCAAGAAAATTTTGATTAAAACTCTTCTCGTATATATTTTAATCAAAGTCACTATAATGATACGTCCACAGCAGCAGCAGATCTTTACCTCATTTGCCGTAAACAAGGATCCGTCGATGCGTCTTTGAAATATTTCCGTATCATGATGCGTATAATAATAATCTTGCTGGTTCTGTGGAATTTTGATAAACTGAGAAAACATGCCTGGAAACCGCCATAAACATCAAAGTGTAGACACGAGACAAGATTCACACAAGACACGCTTCTAATTTATGCTAAATACATTTCATCTCAACCACACACACATTTTACAACATCCATGAAATTCCGTTGACAAATTTTACAGACAAATTCCCATGTTCTCTTCTTCTTTTTGACCATTCTTACCTGTCTTTTTTAACTTGTAATCATCCATCCGTCGTCCACAAACATGAATATTCCTGCTCGATTTATGTACACAAAATCCCCCTTCCTGAGCCAGAAAAGAGCTTCTTGATTTAACCCTTTCACTTTTACAAAATGCCATGGAATTTTCGCCATCATCATGGAATCTCTCATTAATCCCCATGCATTTCTTCTTGGCCGGACAGCTCCGACGTGTAGCAGAGCCACAGGACAATTTATTGCACCGTCCGCCACAACAAATTGTTACATTACTCTCATCACTACGGCGTCTCGCCATTATGTTTCTCGGTGAGCAGTCCATTCTCGTCCGGGTTATTTCAAATTATATTTTGACCTTCCCCATGTGACATGGGGCATGTCTCCAGCTTGGGGTTTGCTGCATTCCCATAAGAATTTTGGTCAAGTAAATTTAAAGTCCTTTTAGATAACGCACTTTAGGCGCTATAATATTATAGTGGCGCGTTTCCATAAATCTCCATGTTGACCACAACAGAAAACGAATTACGTCAAATTATCAAGTCATGCATCTTCCCCATAAATGTGAATATAAAGCTCATTACACCTTTCCCTTTGGAAGTTACGTTTGAGCAAAAGTGTAACCTCTTTTAGCAACAACAGAAACAACGCCATAATGCACAATTAACACTCGCGTGTCTCCACCAACGATTTATTTCATTGTAATCAAGGGAAAAGTTTCAACAGTTCCTTGAGGAAGCCTCAAAGAATTTGTTATTTTGAAAAGAATTTACCAAACTACCGTCGTTCTTCTTCATTAAAAGCGTAAAAGAGAGTGCTGAATGGGAATTTCGACATAATTACTCTCTATGACTTTCGAAGCGAAGCGAGAAATTCTCAATGGGTTGAAGAACTCGTAGAGAGGTAATGACTTTCACTGTGTAAACGACTAATTTCAGCCATTTTAATCGAGATCTCTTAATGTCTTTGGAGATTGGAAATTAACATTCCAAGCCCATTAAACGGCGTGTAAAGTGATCTTTTCAACTTGATCTCGAGATTGACTCGACTACCTGTATTTTTCTCGTTTTTTCCCAAAACAAATCTCGCTTTATTTGTATGCATTAATTAGTGGAGAGCTAAAAACTTGACACGACGACCATTCTTTTGTGTACAATTCACGTTTTGTACTTTCATGGTATATAATAGACAGGGAGCAAGGCCTAAAAAATTGGCAAACCTTCAACCAGTTTCGTAATGTTTATTCAGTTATGCTAAGCAGATTCTTTCTTGATATTTTCATTCTTTCTTGTTATCTCACCTGTAATTAATGATACGATATAAACAGCATCAAGTTGACCGAAATGTAAAGCTTCTTTTGGTAATATTGAAGCTTAGGTTCTTGCTCAGAACTGAAGGCACTAAAAGCCTATAGCGAATTATAGCACATTAAAATACTAGTAGTAGTGAAATAGCGTCCGATTTTGTAACCGATACCAACGCGTTCTAGACATGCACTGCTGGATCGTAAATCTTTGATTTCCACCACATTACACACCCATTCAGGTCACATTTACACGTAAAAATCTAATTGCTTTGATTATATTTCCGAGTGCTAATTGCCGGTGATCACGAACCCGGTCGCTGTTTCGATATATCCAAGTTTACGATTTTATCTTTTGGTTTCTCTTTGAATTTCGACTACGAGCCATCAAGGCTTTTCCATTTAGCAAAACAAGTCTTCTTCAAATACATGAAATACACGAGATCAAAGCTATATAAATCGCAATGATAAAGATCATACAGCTTCGTATGTGTTTGGCTTTCAAGCTGTGAGCCGCGAGATGACAAGTTGAAACTAACCGTTTGCCTTGTTCGTGATTCGTGTTTTCGCACGAAGAATAATTTATTTTGACGTGTCCGGATTCCTTGCAAGGCGTGAATAGCCAAATTTTCCCTTGTAAACTTCTTTGCCTTGTATTGCCTTGTTTTATTTTATTTGATTCTTCCATTGTTTTTGGCCGGTCAAGTCGACTCACTCTTGTCATTGGAGTGACAGGTTATTTTAACTTTTTTCCGACTTCATGAATGCCAGCTCAACTGCCATTTATGCCAGTTGTCATTTCAAAACGACTTTTGGATTCCCATTGTTTTACAGCATTTCAAAGACGTCAAAAGTATTGCGTGCATCTCGAGAAAACAGAGTTGAAAGAACACTAATTGTTGACAGGAAATCTCAAGATTTTTTTTATTTTCAACGTCAATCGCTACCACCTACAAAAGCTTCTTCTGAATGTTCATCAGATTCTAGAAAATACGCGTGAAATTTTATCGGCACGGACTGCGTCCGCTTGGTCAGCTGGAAGTACGAATGGTCTTCGGAGTAGCCAAAAGTCTCGAGGATCATGCTCAACTTGTCGCGTTCTTCCGGATTGCTCCTGTTCAAGGTAGAAATTTCTATAAAGTTGACAAGAGGCATTTCGATGATCTTCTCGAGAACTGTTCCGTCAACGCCGTAGTCGCCACGACTTCCACATTGGGTCAAGTAAATGATCCTCAACTGCTGTCCGCATTCTGAAGCGCAAAAGAGGAGGAGTTCGTCAGTGAGGAGGTTGAAGTAGTTCAAAGCCAACTCTTCGAGGCCTGGAGGGAGACTGAACAAGTTGATGATTTCGGCAGTATCGAAAACCCTACGCCGAGTACAGTTGCGATCCAAAATGAGCTTCTTGAGGTTGCAGCAAGTGCTCAAGACTTCAATGTTGAAGGGGTTGCAATAGCCTTCGTCGTCCCAAACAACGAGTTCTGTGATTTCGACACTTGTTAAAGTACAGTTGTTTCTGAGGATGCACGAGTTGAATAGGGACATCGGAGCTGGAAATATGGCGACTTCAAGGAAGTTTAAAGCAGTCTGCTGGTCCAAAAGATCCAGCAGCAGAGTTATCCCAATGGGCGAAGACGAAACGAGCCGTAGGAGTTCCAACCTCTTTATTGATTTGAGCTCAGCAAAGTTGATTCTAGCAAAGTCAGAGTCAGCAATTGGACGCACTTCGGCAGTGGGCAGACCGTGACCTATGTTCAGCTCTGTGTCGAGAAGGGCCAGAGTCGCTGAGTGGTTGGCGACGCAGGCGAGGACTGCCGAAAGGAACTTGGATACTTGGCCAAAGCCCCAGCAGTCTATCTTGACCTTTAGGGATTTCAGTCTTCGGAATCTGTAGTTAAGGAGGTCGAGGAACAAATCTTCCAAAATTCTAGTGTCTGAAGAACTCAGGAATTGAGAACTTGATGACGCTCCTGGAGCCAGTACAGTTGACAGATCGATGTGCAAACTCTCGAGCCGTTGGAAGTTGAACGTTGAAAATCGGCTAGGCCAGTCGTAGCCCAAGAGGTACGCTCCGATGTGGAAACGGAGTGAAACCAAAGACTTGCAGCAGTCTCCAATAAGGTAGTACAGGTTGGAAGGCGAAATGTGCTCAGAAATTTTGAGGACTCGGACAACGTTGACGTGCTTCAAAATTGTGGTCCCTGGACCACTGGGCGGAGGTTCGAGGAAGTGGATGATTTTACAGTGACGGACACGGAGGTCCAGCATGCGTTCCCAATATGGTTTACGGTCGTCGAGGTCAATGGCGAATTCGCAAAGGTTGTCGATTTCGTCCCGCCACTGTTTGCAGACGAGGCGAAGTTTGTGGACGACGGTTGGTTGGGGGAGCCATTTAAAGATTGATGTGCGGATCTATGGCGAATTTCAAAATTTATAGATTTATCTTAAATTATCGAATTTAAAAAATATAAATAATTAACTTACTTCCGCCGGCAGGTCCATTATTCCCAGGTCCATTTTAAATTCACTTTGAAAATTATGTTTACATCCGCTCCAACAACAAACCAAAACATATGAACACTTGTTCAAATCTCCCGGCTTCGACCTGGGTATTTTTAGCCGGTTTATAAATAGCAGAGAGTTCATAGAATTTGCCAGCTGTTCTTGAGCTTGAGCTTCGGTCGATGGTCCCCGCATCTTCAACATGTATATGGAAGCCTTCATCGAGTATATTTGCCATTTTTTAAGCATTTTTCTATGTGGATTTAATTTTGCCATATTTAAGTGCCGTTCCGATTTACGTGTGGCTGCAACTTCACTGTACTCAGTCCAACAGAGTTCTTCGCTGCCGTTTCTTTCACGACTAGCTGGAATCAAGAATACTGCTATATTAACTTCCCAATAGCAAAGGCCCAATCGACCTCACCAAACAAGTCGACAACTCCCCTAGAAAGTGCACTTTCATGTTCTCCAGTCAACATGTAAAAGTCGTAATGTCCCTCGAGACAGTCAGTGAATTTGGTGTAAATTTCCTCCCGCCAAAAACCTGTCTTGCTGTCTCTTTTCCCCTTTTGTTGTCCCGATCCGGGACGTCCCCGTAGTATTTCGATCTGTATACTGAACTGCCATTTCCCTTCTTTTCCCTCTTCCCCCGATGCAGTAACGAGAGAAAAGTACAAAAACACATAAATGTCCCTAAAACATGGCCCTGTTTACCCTTACTTTTAGAGTTTTGCAGAGAAAGTTTTCTCTCTTCCTGTCCTTGTCGCATTTTCACCTTAATGCCACATGTCTCCTGCCAATCCAATGTCAAGGAGGCTAAAAGTGCATTAGAGATTCATCGCTTGGGAGTCAGTATAGAAACAATAACAAGTTTCAGTTTTAGTTGAGGCTTCATCAGCTTGCCAAGGCGTTGAAATAACCCGAAACTAAAATTGCCGCCTTTAAGTAACTCACATAACCCTTTGGTCCCTAATCGCTCTTTGACCACCAAAAAATCTTGTTCCAAGTCTTGTTCATTTCATTTGACCCTGACATTTCAAGAAAAACGGAGCTGAAACGCAGTAACTATATTTGGCTATGGCCCAGTGCTGTGACTCTTCAGAAAAACTGTATCAGACTCTTTTGAACTTCATATAATGCTTCTGACCTCTGACCCTTGAAAATCCAGCTTCCCACGTACTTATAATGTACTATTCGCTTCCGAAAAAATTCCGGCTTCTCCCATGGCTATAATTAACCCGCAACCACCAAAGACGGAAGTATCCCACGTCTCATGATTCTGCGGTCAGCAATCAAATTTCAACTTGTGAACTTTTGAGGCTCCCAACTATTAACTATATACCGCCTTAAATACATTGCATGAAATATTGGAGCTTCTATATAATCCCTGTTTCTTTTAAAATTATCGAAACCGCAATCTGTCATCCACTACATGTTTTACCTGTCAGTTGAAATTGCCGCAAGAATCCGAATGGTTTAATTACCTGGCTTTTGTTGGATATACCTGTTGATTATTTGGTTCACCTGCGCGATATAATTTTCCAAGTTTCTCAATGAGACTTCAGAGTTTTTGGTATTTTGGGGTTTACCCCAAAATCCATGCTTGGTCATAATTACACTCCTCAGTTTGATGTTTACTTGTTCAACCTGTAAAAATATATACATCCCAGGGAAATAATAATGATCACAGTTCATGTAATTATCAAGTTAGTTGCTTCCATTCCCATTAGTTGACATGCAAACATTCTTGCGTATGTACTTTCACCCTGCTTTCTGGCGGTATCCCAAGGAATATCAAAGGCAAACGTTTTTAATTCTCTCCTTCTTGTATCAGCATCAACAAAACTGGGTCCCATAAAAACTCGCTCACAAAGGACATTATCAACGGCTTCCAAGTCCATTCGCAACTGGCTATGGGAACCCGAACCGAATGACAAGGAGACGTCAACCATGATTGATATCCTGCATCTCATTACTACGTCCTTGTACAAGGCTTGCACACCTGTAAAAAATGCACTAAAGAAACCCTTCTTAAGAATTTATACCTTCAGAAAATTCTTCAAGTTCTATGGTGTTGTTCAAGAATTGGAATTCTTATATTTTCTAACCCTTTTCACAGAGCTTTTCAAATGGATTTTTGCATCCAAAAGCCTATGAGAATTTTGCGGGGGTGGGAACAAGCTGTTGCTAATTTGATCATTTCGGTTCGTCTCGCATCCTGCTTTTGCTATATACAATACAATTTCCACACCGTGTATTTTTTGTAACGCAAAAAAACGCTTCTATTGTCCCAGCGAATATAAACAAAATTACACAAAAATTATCCACGCAAAACCAAAGCAGTCGCGTCTTATTTCATATATTTTACACACCTGCTTACCCGACTCACGACCGACTAAAAGCCTTATTCTTATTTTTGTTTCTTTTCAGTTGTGTTGTGCCACCTGTGCTTCTGCCTTGAGCTTTTTTCAAAGTGATTCTATATATTCTATGAGACTAATTTCAGTTTTCTCTCAGGGCATAGTTACTTGAGTAGCTCCCGCAGTTGATCTGCAAAACGTGAAAAAATTATCTTGGCTTCACAGATGACATGGCCGCTGGAGCAGCTCTTGTATATGTAATATACTTGCAGACAATTGGTTGGTGGTGTGGATAATGGGATCTTCGGAAGCGCAGCCCTTGGGTCGGCGACGGATGCTTGGGATTGCCTCCAGGTTGGATTCTGTTGGATTCAAGAAGAAGAAGAACAAGAAGGATGATAAACGGGTCCCGGATGACAGCTCCGTGGCAGATTTATTGGCGTCGGTTTATCTCATTGAGATGAGCACAAGAAGGAAAAGACGTTCCCGCAGTAACAAACAACAACAGCAACAACCGCACCGAAACCACAAAACCCAAAAACATATCCCATTTAAGCCTTTACCCAGCCTGGTAATACCAGCTAAAAAAATCCCAAGGAACATCACCACCACCACCAACAGCAATAGCCGTATAAGGAACCAATTGCATCCCCACCAACCAACGTTTTTCCCGCCCCCGAATTCACCCGCAAAAATTCCTCACCGACTACTAAGAGAGTAAGAAAAGTTTTTTTTAAATTACGTATACTTTTTTCGATATATTGTTGTGCTAATCATGGACAGCCGCACCTTCCATTATCTCCTCTTTTCTTTCTCTATTAAAATCGCCCTGCCCAAATGATCAAAGGACGGTTCCATTCAAAGAAGGTTGAATCAATAAGGCTTTTCGTTCCATATCTAACTATCACACTGTCCATCGTGGGAGCCTTTAGGTTTTGGACTTTTGTGAATGCTAATTTAAAATGTTCCAATGAATAAAATAAATGTCAACCACGGCTTAAGTGAGGAGCTCCGGGCAATATTCATATGCCACCCAATACACTTGTCAACCTTGGTGATATCAAACATATGCTTTCGAACGCACCTGTAGCAGCCTGAGTCTGTACCGGACCATTGTTACATAATCTTATAAGAAGAAGAATACATCTTTTTATAATCGCAGTCGCTTGCCCAAACAGTCGAGTCGCGCACAGCGAAGCGCGGTTGGGAGTATCAAAGCTTTTTTGAAATTAAGGATCAAGCGGTTTCTGTGTAAATGATACCTTTGTAGTATGATTCTCTCTGTCTGATGATTCTATATGATGATGATACGATATGGCGACTCTTTACATGCTTTCCTTATGGGATTTGAACGAGAGAGGAGGGAAGGTAATCAGATTTTGTCATTTTCATTTAGATACTCTTGTACCGGACCTGTCTGACCCCTGCTGATGTAATGCCATTTAATCTTGCTTTTCTTGATCCTCGGCAAAAGGGACGAAGCCCAAATTAAAAAAGACTCTCCTCGGTCTTGTATATATTCTAAGCAGTGAATCCCATCAAGAATTTACAAACCAAAAGCTCATTATTGACAATGCACAGGTAAAAAGTGTAAAAACATTCCATTTTTATGCTAATTGGCACAAAATCCTTTATTCACAAGTGCAGCAGCAACAGGTAAAGCTTTGTCAAGACAGTCAGGAGTCTGAAGTCCAATAGTCCAAAAGCTTCAAAATTTCGAAATCCACGGGCCACTCCTGAAAGACAAAGATTAAAAATTTTAGTTTAACTTTTTGAAATACTGTGAACAAATCTTAAAGAAGGTCTCACATTTATGTTGGGTCCGAGCGACCTCTTTTTCTTCTTCCGCAACAAGCTGACAGGCTGCAACTTGGCAATAAAGCTTCCCACCACAACGTACAGTACCACAAACATTGGCACGATGATACCAATCATGATCATTGGAATCAAGACGTAATCCACGGAGCCCTTGTGAGGTTCCTTGAATTCCGGAGGCCAGTTTGGGGGCACGTCCATCAGAATGTCGTTGGACTGGGCGTGACTGTGACCGTGACCCCCAGCGAACTTGTAGGTATCCGAAGATGCTCCGAAAAGGTACTTGTCGTCGTCACCATTAGAATCAATGTGAACTTCGACAGAAACGTTCTTCTTGTCCTTGGATTTGTGCTTCTTGCGGTTTTTCTCAGCTCCTCGAGGAGGCTTTGAAGAACCTTGATCGTCATCCTCGTCCTCCTCGGACACAACGTGATCTTCAAAGCTCGCGTCTTCACCGGAAAATATTGTGTTGTCGTCTTCTCGGGAGTCCTCGGAGGAGACTTCAGGTCCCGGTAGAATCTGAGCGTCTGAGAGCAAATGAGGCTGGGAATCCACGCGGCTTTGAAGGTAGTTGGATATTTGGTCGTTGCTGAGGGTCGAGATGTGGGCGGGGACTTGGAAACCGGAAGTGGCGTAAGGGCCCATTCGATCTTCAGCCGTAAGGGCCGGGTCGAGGTTGTCGTTCATTGTATCTGTGGAGGCAAGACACCGTTTAAACACTAAAATCTCCGAATAAATCTACAGTACACACACGGTTGATTAGAATTGGTTTACAAACGGCACTAAAATCTTACCTAAATCTACGCCACTTTGAATCTGCTCCCGCAACTCCTCCAGCACCGAAGTCGGCACCCCGTCCACTTGAGCAACATGATAAACTAGCGGCAAAATCCAAAAAATCAACTTGTTCAGGAACATATCCTTTAGCATACTTCTCTCTCCAAAGCTATCTGAATCACGACTAAAGGGCCCAGAATCCAGCTTAAAGTCCATTATCATCTGGGGACCGACCTCAAAACCCGTTAGGATCCGTAATGGTATCAAACGGTTCTATCCCATAGCCTCTGGGCATTTTGTCGATATCCATATTAATTTCACATAGCTCAAGTACAAGTACAGTAAATCACTCGAGGCAAGGCTACCAAAAATACCCTTCATTGACCCTTGAAGCCATATTTTGTGGCCCGCAAAAATTACCTTCTTTAGGTGACATTTGTTTTTAAATTCACTGCAAAAACTCTTATTTTTGCACCAAAAATGTTCAAAGTGAAAGTAGTGGAGCTGTGGAATTTTATGCTTCTGGTGGTGATTCTGGTCCCTGAACTCCTTCATCCCTCGTAATTACGTCACTTGTAATTATCTGATGAAATTCCCTCGCATTTTACAAGGGCATTTACTGGGACTTAATTACAAAATCTTTATCCTGCTCGTCCTCTATTCATTCAAGTATAATCCGTGTTTCATCTCGAATTCAACCAAGTCTTTTCACCCCTCTCGTCTCAACTCGCAGTAAAATCTGTTGATGAGCCATTTCGTGATTCCAAATCGCCTCGTAAACTCCCTAATGAACAACCGCTTTTTCGACTTTTCCCTTTCATCCACCAAAAGCACATTGTGTTCCTGGGCATATCTCTACACGATTACACACACAATCAAATACCTCTTCCGACCAGAACAGTTTCCGTTTCATTGTACAAAACACGAAAGCCCATAGCCGACCTTCCTATTACTGTCAGTCTATCTGCTACTTTTGCTGCTCAATATGTTTGCATGCAAGCTTGTCTTATCGGAAACAGTCACTTGAGCCTAACTTGAACAGCAGCAGCAAGCAGCCAACGTAAAATAGACTTTGAAATTAACTCGGGGGCTATTACACAAGATATAGTACAAGATATTCTCATGATTTATTACTTCCACAACAACTACATATAACAACGTGCCGGATTTTCCACGCTCTACACTTTTCAGTCCATCCTTTCAAAACCGACAGACTTTCAGCAAATCAAGTTTACAAAATATAATCTTGTTTTTCTGCACATTGCATCTCTTGTAAGCTTGTGCAATTTTGGCAAAATATTATGATACCTACTTTAGGTGCACTTTTTACGTATGCAAACAAGCAGGTGCTCAACACCTTGAGACGCCAGTCTGGCAGCTTAATTATTGTAATCAACAAAACTAAAGTCTTTATACTTGTCCGTATTAGCACTTAATCGACATGTAATTACAAGTTTCGCACCTGTCAACCACTCGCACAATTTCAACCAAACTGCTACCATCTCCTATAATCATCTTTTTGCAAAGTGTAATCAGCGAGCTAAAATTTAAAGACAGTTGGTATACAGTATACATGTTATTACCAATCAAGACTCAAACAAGCAGTGTACAGTCAAGAATTTACAGACACTGTTGGTCAAGCACGAAGGCACATTGCGAAGCTCTCCATCGATACAGTTGTGTCGAAATTGCCCACCACCACAAACGATGCCATGATGAATGGGAGGGCAAAAATAATAATGGAAATTCGTCAGTCCATCAGACCACAGCTTTCCCGCCCGACCAAATTACAATTATTACATGGGCTGGGAGCCACATTAACCGAGAGAGCTGTTAATGAACAAAAGTCCATTTGGTCTCCATTTGGTACTCGCTTCCTTGGTTTCCTTGTTCAACACGGTCAGTCAAAATTACACCTTGATTCCTCGGACGTTATTAAAAGGTTTCGTTTCGAAATCACCTTTCGTGCCTTACTCTTTTCATTAATAGGTTTAGCTGCTGTTGCTGTTGCTCCTTCTGCGGTCATTTGATCGAAACTTTTGGGAAGGTAGCAGCATAGCCCCTATGTACAAAAATATAGAACTTTTTAGCCACAACGTAATTACTGTAATCATCACGGACATCCTGGATGTATGTAGATTGCCTATTAATTTCCACGAGAAACAAACCATCGCCACTACTGCTTACACTGCTGCCGATTTCGATGATCAAGCCACAAGCTCAAACTGCTATATCTATCACGCAACTGCCTCATTACACAACTTGACTATATACCACCAAATTCTCGCTCAACATTTGCACGATTCTGACCCTACAAAACGATGGAAACTTTTCCATATTATTATTATATAGACCTTTTCAAGGAACCTGAAAGCTCGCTGCTTGGCTGAGCTCAATTCAAGAACGACCACAAATTTGGACTCGATCCACTCAATCTCCAAGCCACGATTCCCCGCTTCTGCATGAGCGAGGAACGAGAGAATTAACTAGTCGATTATGTAATTTTAAATTAAAGTTTCTCGTCCTTCTCATTCAGTGCCTACACATACACATTATAATGAGTCTCGCAAGAATGTTGGTCATTAAAAGAAAGAAGTGCGGTGATGAGCAGGAGAGTGAGAGAGAGAAAAACATTTATCCGAATGACTCCACATACTCTTCAAACCCAGGACCGAAGTGGACCAAAGTACTCAAGTCAATCTCCAACAACCTATTAACACCAGTCGTAACAAGTTAAAAACGTTCTGTTAATTCGACTGTAACATCCATATCTCAGTTGATTATTTTCTTTTTGTAACCCTTTTTCTTGTTTCCATTCTTAAAAGATTGTTGGTGCATTTCCGTAGTCTTATTCCGTTTCTACTTACTATGTCCATTATACCCACACACATACACACACCTACTTGAAGCTTACATATTTTTTTGAACTATGGGAGACAATAGCGAGAAGAAGACAGAGATTGGCATCCAAGGAAATTCATCTTTTGTTTACAACAAGTGTTAAATTGCCCGTTACAGAATCTCCCTTACTTTCGCATCAGATCACTGACAACGACCAAGTCGACTTGAAATCGCTCCTGCTCACCTGAGCTCAGCTGAATTAAAGGCCGCTTTTACTTTGGCTTTTTCCCACCCTCCTCATCCTTGCCCTGCCTACCTTTCAATGGAATAAAATGGAATGACCAAAAAAGTTGTCGTCGTCGTCTTATTCTTTGTGGTGGTGTTGTGCTTTTCCTTTCCTTCTTTACTTGAACATCAAATAAGGCTATGCTTAATCACCATTTCATCTCCTTTACATGCCATCAGCGAGGGCTGAATCGCCTGAACGTGTGCTTCCAACTAACTTTTTTCATCAAGTAGCTTCCCAGACAAGAATTCCATGGCTTTAGCTGCACAAGTTTGCCTTATTAGCCTTTTCTCTTTGGTATGTTCACAATTACAAGTTATCTCGATGCTCCTCATTATCATACCTTCTTTAAACTGGACAAGAGCAAAAGCATTGCTGGGTGCTCCTCCGCATACCACAAAAGTCCAAGAGAGTTTAATCAACGGAATTTTGGAACATGGATTTAAATCCGGCTCTTTCAGCCTGTGAGTTTCTTCAGGATCCAGGATGCCACACAGGTTTCTGGAATTTCAACGAGGTGCATTCCTTCATCGTGTCCACTACATTTAGTTCTTGTATTCTTGTCTAAATTTAGTTTTGCTGAATATTTTATTTTGTGTCCTCAAGGAATCTGTGTAAAGTCTGGGCGACCTATTTAACTGCGATGCGTGGAGTTGTTGTAAACCTCAAACCAAACCAAACCTGACCTGGCTCACCGAGATTCCCATCGTCTTCCGTCCGCAGTAGTAAGAAATGTAAAAAATACATCAAAATTACTACATACACAACAACAACAAAACAACCGAGGAACACGACCTGCATCCTGAATTTTTGATTTCCACGGCAGATTATCTCATTTGTAATATTTTGTAACGTGGACAACAACCAAACCAGCAGACGTAGAAGAAGAACAAGAAGAAACAAAGAAAAAACATGGCAGTCATCAAGTCCAACGAGCTTACATGTACCTCAACTTATAACCTCAACGGACTTGAGACAGTCGTTCTCAAGGAAGCATACCTTTCGACAAAGCGACCCTTACGAAGCTACCTTGATAGGATACCCAATTTATCTAGGAACTCTATCACTTATTTTTTGATCCCTTGAAGCCGTAATACCGGGCCCGTTGTGTACGGCTTCTTAAAATATTTTTTAGCTTTGGCAATCCATCAAGCATCTTTTGTTCTTGATTTGTTCATTCCATTGCCTTTCGTCTTGTGCTTAAGCGAAGCGGCGAAACCCTCAAACGAAAGTAACTTGAAAAGTAACATTTTTTACCTACGGTTCCAACCTAGGGAAAAATTTCATCATCGCACTATGTACCACCGCACCAAAAACAGTTTTGAAAAACTTGACATCTGGTGAATCTATATAGTAAACGGACGGAGATGGAATCATAACCCACACCCCGTCCTCTAACGCTACTTGAAGAAGGAGCTCTGAAAGTCAGTCAGAAAAGATCAGAAACATGATTGAAAAGCACATAAGGTCAAAATGAAAAAGAACATTTTTTTCATCCCTTCTTTCCCTCCTGCTTCACCACCTTGTCTAATAATATATCTGTGGGATTTTTGGTCGTGGCCCTTTTAATAAAGGGGAAAAAGGGAGGATCTTCTTAGTCTTATGGGGATCCCAACACATCCTGCTCTTAACCCGCTGTAATGAAACCCGGGCTGTCGGTAATACGATGATCAACATTTAAGCCCAACTGACTACACACCAGTCAACTTTCAAGACGGGATAATAGCTCACGATATTATATTATTATATATATGGAAGATGAAATTATATTTTTTTTAACCCTCCCTCCTTCCTTCCTTCTGTAAAGCTGTACACAAGACTTTTAAAATTCTTATATTTTTTATACACCGGACTCTTAGAAAGCCAGAATACAAAACGGACGGACCTGTCATAGAGCCAAGATTAACGTGGCTCAAGAATTAACCTTTGACTTGATGGAAATTTCATCTCTTACAATATATACAAGAATCTAAAGCCTTTGGGATGCAAATTCTGCACCTTTACCAAAATCAAGTGCTATTCAAACATGTATCAAGATGTTGGAACAAATAGAAACACACCTGAGCTACCGAGATGGAATCAAAATTAAGATCCTCTTGAGCTTCATCTTGAAGCTTCTTCTTCTTCCCACTCTAATCAAATCTACAGAACCGTCAAAGAAATACCGCCGGCAGATTTCCCGATAACTTTGGAAACTTTTGTACACCTGTAGAATCAAAATCTGAGGCACTAATGCCGTATCTCTTGTGCAATCGCACAGCTGACTAATCGACGGACCAGTAACTACACTACCGAATCGACATGGCCGCCGCCTTATCAGATGGCGCGTGAGACCATTTAGATATACAAAGTATAAAATAATCTGTATAAAGTACATGATACAAAGCCAGACGTTAAATTGCAGCTAAAGCGGATTCGATACGTCTATAGGAGATTCCGACATTTTTTCAATATTTTTCTCTCCTACCAGTATAGGAGCAGACGGGAACAACCATCAAAATCTTCACGTGGAACGGGATCTGTGAGCAGGTTTTTCCGACTTGGTTATTATCTCATTCCCCCGTTTGATCATCATGCAAGACACAATGGAAACAAGTTGAAGAAGGAATGCCGCAGCTTCTTCTATTCACATGGTAATAAATTATCCGCCATGTCGACTTATTGTTATCCCATCTCAGCCGACGAGATTTGATCCTAAAAGAAATACATCTCGCGAGCTCTCCCTCAAACGCTATTACATAACAACAACAACGCAATGTATATATATATAGCGGGGACGACAAATATTTCCGGCGTACAAAAATCTAAACTGTCTCATTCATTTCAAAAGACTTGTGTACAAATAGCCGCAAAGCAGCTCCCTATTGTACTTCGTCAAGGCAAAAGTCAAATGGAAAAATATCTCATCAATGAAACTGTTAAAGGAACAAGAAGAATGCTACAAGATTCCTTAATTTCAAATATCGTCTAAATATGGTCGGATGATATTATTTATCAAAGGCAAGATCCGGATTTTGTATTTTCTTGATCGGCGCTTATCTGGGCGAACTTATAAGCTGCGTTTCTTGGTGGGGAACCAAAGGCGGCTTCTTTTTGCTTCCCTAATCGATGCGGTCCAACTTGCCTTTACCGCAATCTGATTAATCTCAAACTGCACCAAATAGTTGAACCAAATCTCAACAAGCTTCAAGATTCAAGAGGTAGGTCATGTCACGTGTTCATAGCTTTTTAAAAAACTATATTTGAACCTACACCTGAAAATACATAAACATTTTTGCAAAGAAAAATAATCACACTTCCAATACTCCTACACAGCCTGCGCAATATAGAAAATAAACATCTTTACAAAAAGCTGGAAACCATCCAAGCTTTGCATTTGTTATTTTTTACTCTTCACTGAATCTCCACTTTCTGACAGCTCAACAATATCAAACAGCTATCAGATTGCAACAGGGTTTTGCTGTTGATACTCGCAACTTTTTGCAAATTCCAACCACAGTAAAATACTTGTTGAACAATATATTCATGGCCGCGTGTCGACCACATTGTGCATCAATCACCGAGCACGAAATGTCAACCTTTTATTCAATGAACCTTATCCGATAAAGTCATCTTATGGACGACAGGTGTGAAGAAGCACCGTTGGGAATATCAACACCAAATAACAAAATCAAGTGAGCAGTAGCTTAAAAAATTCATCTTGTGATTGAGAGCAATTGATCTCCTCATCGTCTCGTATGAAAATCTGAGCCGGTCTAATTTGATGATTCTGCGCCGCATGAAGAGGATTCTTCTCCTCCACGGATTCACCTGACGATAATTTGATTGGCAAGCAAAAGAAGAAGAAGAAGCTATTGATAGGTGGTGTACGTGCGTGGTTGAAATGACAGCATGTAAAGTAACATGTTGGTTTCCGACCTTATTGACAGGTTCCCTGTAGTTTTTCTCGTCATCCAAAACAGCGGCTTCCTACCTGCCTTCAAATCATCGAGTTAAAGCGTGGTGTGTGTATATTCTTCCGTCGTCGTGGTCTGGATCATAAGGCATTTTCAATATATATAATCTCATGACCATAGATATACACGAGGATGATGATGATGATGAGTATATTTACCTCTCACGCTTATCCTTATCCTTCTGTCAATGATTACACCACATGACTATAACTAACGATTTGATCCATAATCTCAGTTGGCTTCGGTATCCAATTCTTCGGACCAGCGCTCAGGCAGTCAGTTAGCGGAAGTGAAATTCACCACCAACACCACCGAGAGCGACCAATACAAAAGAGCTAATTGCAGCACGTACAAGGTGTGAAGATTTGATAATGACGACGAACAGGGTTCTTATTCAAGTCTTTTATACTCAACAGTATGGTGTCCTGATTTTCAAATCATTTTGCTCGCTTGTCTCATGCTCTTTTGAAGTCTTATTTCCTTTGGTTTCATTCATAACCCAGGTGACTTTTTCCTCTGGAATCCTTCAACAAAAACCAGGAGCGTAAAGTTAAAACCTTCAAGTTAAAATCATTAAAATTCGCAACATCACAGGCTATAAAGGAAAGAAAGGTGATATCTGTAAACCTGGACAAAACAATACACAAAGCCAAAGGATCCATAAGCCAGGAGCCATTCACGTCCAGAGTCTTGGCGATCAGCTACCAGTCGGCCCAATTAGCTCCAGGCTCCTTGAATATAAAATAAACTTATGAACATTATCATATGGTGAACATAGGAAGCCATTAATTTATCTCATAATTGCTCCCCGAGCTTACCTGTTTCTCCAATCTTTTTTTACCCGGATCGAAACGTGTTCCAAAGAGTTTCAGAAGCCATCTTGTGCCATTTCATACCCATGTAATTACTTGCCGTATATTTTGCTATGTGTGTATCCTTATCCTTATCCCTATGGCTGACATGGCCGATGACAAGGTTCCAGTACCGAATCCTCCAGCTACATAGGGTACATTGCACAGGTGTTTAATTTTTTGTACACATGTGGGAGGCCTCATGTCCTCGTAATTCATGTGGGCTCACCTGAGGGAAGGCGGGATTAAGGCTGGGCTTCACCTCACTTTCTGACAACCCCCAATCCTGAAACATGCCATTATCTCCCATTTATACTGCCACATTCAACAGCCAGATACCAGAACCACAAAGCAACAAGCCTTTACATTATCTATATACCCTTTTGCTACTGCTCCTCATCTTCTTCTTCGTCTTCTTCTCTTTCCGATGCATTCATTCGAGCTTCAAGCTTTTGATTCCCCCTCCTCTCCCTTTTATTATACAGCACAAGAGCCCAAAGGGGTAAACGGAGCTGTAAGTTCCGAGTTGGAGGGAAGATGGCGCTCCCTGCACAGGTCCAGTGGATTCGGAAAGCCGTGGGTGACGAGGAGAGATTGTGAAAATGCTGGTATTCGGCCTTGCCGTACCTCACACGCAGAGATGAGTTCACGTAACTAATAGCGACATGGCAATTCGTAAATGTCAGTCACTCATATAGAGGGGAAACAAGAGGCGAATTATACGGCCGAGCTTTTGCAAAGTCACCAATGCAATGTGGTTAAACACACAGGGTTTTATGCATTCCGCAAACTACTACAGACTACATACATTTATCCTACGAGCCCATTAATTTGACTTACATTTATATACCTTGCGTTGTAATAAAAATGGCATATGAATGCAGCAGGAGCCACTCGTATGAAAAATGAGCTTCCATTTGTCTAACATTAATGGGATGCGGGCCCACGGCTGTAACGCATTCTTCATATTCGCAATTTTGCAAAAACCATTCAACTTCACAGGTCCTCAACACTTGAAATGAGAGTAAATTCTACATAAAAATAAGTCAACCTGTGGCGAGACTGAAGTGATCAATTTCTCATAAATCTGGTTACATGAATTTTACTTGGGGTCCTGAGCAGCTGCTGCTACTACTGCCAAATCTTTAGCCAAGCTTTTGATAGCAAGAAGCAGTTTTTTTATATTTATCTTATCGAAGAACAGGCCGAATAATGGCTCTGAGAATGACTCTCTCATGTTCTGTTTTTATCTTGGAATCCGGTTTCCAGATTTCCGCATGTGTAGATGCTCAAAAGACAGAAAAATTATTCGCAAAAATTTAACAAACTTGACACCACACCACGGTAAAGATACATGGGCCCAGAGTCTGTCAGGAGTCTGACAAGACAAACAACAGAAGCACTTGATCACGTCAGTCGGCCGTCAAATGTTATCCGTCTCAAAGTCTGCTTCTGATAATCAAAGGAGCATAAAAATGCATTTAAACCAGTTTCACAGGATCAATTAAAAGCCAAAAAATACACATGCAGCAGCCTTACAATGTCTGGCAAGTGTCTGTGGATTATTCTGTATCGTTCATCAGACCTGCCCGACTGACCTCTCTCTTTTAGTGCATTTTTATGTCCGCGCTCCGATGGAACTTGATGGTGGTCATCAGTCATTTGTGCAGATTCTTTGATGTTATCGCCGGACATTTTCTGCAGTTGCGAATGCATGCGTGCAGCTTGCAAGGGACGCCGGTATAATAATTTTAGCAAGTGACGGCTCATTTGTTTCCTTTACAACCAGAGTAGAAATTTATTGCATTTATATTGCCTGAAATGTATAAATGACCTCGGGATGTGAGCAGGGTCGTGCATGGGGCAACGGTACATTCAAGTCTTCGAGTAATTCATAGGGCACAACATTGTTCCTTACCTGGACGAAATATAGGAATAAAATAAAACACTATATGTATCAATATTTACTTTGGTTTAACAACAAGACACTTTTCAATCTGCCCCGGCATAAATTAGAGACTAAAGAGGGGGTCATAAAAGTGACAAGGAAGAAATATGCCTTTATACTCCTCCACATTCATTACCCTTTTCTTCGAGTCCAAATTCTGTGATGCTGGAACGTTTTCCAGGGGACATTCTTGTGGGCCAGTTTGCAAAAGTAGTGAATTCTTCAACTTACTCCAAAGGTAATTCAACCTTCCGACACGTGAATTAAAATCTTTTTAAATTATCAATAGAAAAAGAGGACGAGAAGACACAAGGGCGATATAGGCAGTTACCAAGTTGTTGGACATGGAAAATGCTTGTCTAATCTGAAATGGGCAACGTGATGGCTTTTCTTGTCCCATCAAGAATCGAGTAACAAGGTAATTTTATCGAAAGTAAAATCAGGTCTAGCCCAACTACATGTCCTTCTTCTTCTGCCTTCATAACATTGTTTGTCTCATCATTAACGGCTGATGGTTATTTTATTCAGTATAGTTTCTTCATTTGGACTTGTGTGGATCGTCGTGACCTTGGTGGTGGTGGTTTTGTGACTTTACTTTGGTCCGACTGTCGGACCGAGAAATATTCTCGAGGCTCTCGACCAAGCCCTAAAAGAAACAACATCAAGAAAAAGATTAACAACAAGACACGCCGTTAAGGACAAGGTGCACAAGAGGACAAAATTATTTCCTTGTGATAGCAAACATTGGACATAATTTGTATGTACACTAACGTCTTGCTAATAAAGATACCAAGCGGGGAGGGACATTTAATACAGTTACATACACAGAGACGGAAAAGAATATATAAGGAACATGCAAGTGTCTTCTTACGCTCACCACACAATCTATAATACTGTCATGTAATATTCCTTTTATACAAAGAGTCTCGGCATTACTTTTAATGGAGCAATTAAATGGCCCCTTTCACCCTTCTCCACCAATGTAGTTGATTGAAGGAAACGGGCTAAAAATTACCCTTTTTATGTGTCCTCAATGGACAAACTGGATCGTTAACTGATTTACTAGGGCGTTTGCTCGCTTATGCTCACTTGCTCCAGTCAGTCCTGGCCTAGGACAATATCAGTTTCAACCCTTTCTCAACTTGGCTATCGATGACTTGATCTTCGAAGTGTCATTTTATATGCAAACTGTTGCCACAAGTGGGAGAGTTTGTAGATTTGAGATCCTGAAGCGTGTACCGAATTCCCCGATTCTATTAAATACTTGGGGTTATATACTTATTCTTCTTCTTGATTATTTGGACAAATGGGCGGGTTTCAACACGAGAGTCAAAATCTTACAAACCATTAGTAACTTTTCACAAGGGACATTTTAAATTCCTTGATGACATGACACGAGACTATGGAACAATGCTGCTGAGGAGGGAAAAAAGAATGACGCCTTGTCATTAACGACAAGAAACCGCGTGCCAAACTACTGAATCTTGCTAAACACACCCTCTTGTCATCATAAGAGGAGCATTAGAGCAACTTGCCCAAACTTTATGAAGCCATAACTTTTGCGGAGCATCATTAAACCGAGTCGCAACTGACCCTTGAGCTTTGACATACGTCGCGGAACCTAAAAAGCAGGCTCAATTACCATGTACATTAACAAGCTTCATTGCTGACATGAAAAATAATAAAAGAAACCCAAGGGTTGGAGCAGAGAGCGCTTTAAAGTTCAAGAGTTTCACTGAAATTTTGGCAAGTCTGTTAGACCTGCCAATAAATATCGAATTTTGTTGAAATTTAGAATCCTTTTTCTTGAAAAATTGTACATTTGTGTATTTCCCACGGCGACAGATTCGTTTTGAACAAGGAATTGTGTGACCTTTGGTGGACACGTTCCTTTTTGAACAGTTGATACAAGACTTTAACTAGTTTATAAGGATGAGCGGGCAATAAAAGTTTACAGCAGTAAAGCCCTTAATAAAATTACCTTTGGGACACTTTTGGAAGCTGGAAAGGCAATTGCTAATGCCTTTCCTTGTTCTCTTGTATTAGCGCAGTAAAGCATGAACCTTTTAAACCAACTATTTGAGAGCCATAATGAGTGGAAATTATATCTGTCAAATCCGTATATCCTTCAAGGGCCCTTCTTATGCTATAATTATTATTATAAGCTATATATACTGAAATTGTCGCCGTCCTTTTCTGTATTATCTTCCTTGTTAGTTATGACAGGTACTCGTCTGTGGAAGCGGAGCTGAATACTGATAGATTTCGCGGCTTTATACTCTTGTACATCTCGCGGCTATTGACATGCACTGCGGTGGGTATATGGATGGGGATGTGATGATCCTTTCTGGATTTTTGGGAAGAAGGTGGAAATAAAAGGCCCTCGTTTTCTCCCAATAATATTAAATTAGTAGGCTTAAGCTCCATTTAGGTTTTGGACACAATGGAGCACGTCGCGATAGGGATTCTATTGTTATCTGTCCGTCTGTCATACATGGCTCAAAATGCATCTCGGCCTGGACCATTCGGGATATTGAATAAGGCACTTGTTCTTATGTAGTTACTACTACTACACTCTCACCGTCACTCGAACAAAAAGAAAGTTTCCCGTCCCAGCAGAGAATACAAGAGGAGCAAAGTCAAAACCATTTAAAGCTTTTCAACACAAGAAGAGATCCCTTCAAATTGCTGGGCTTGGATGAAAATATTTTCAAAATGCGTATCAGTCTACCTTGTTGGCCGATGTTCTTTTTTCTGTGTGGGACTTTGGGTGACCTTTTATCGTGGTGGGACGTGATGGTGGTGAACGAGAATATTTTCTTCATGATTCCACAAGAGATCAAAAGTACCTCATCGGCCCAGGGAAACTTTTGAAAAGCTAAAGATGGATGTTGTTGAGATTGTGTGTCGTCGTCCCATCCAGTCTGCCACTCCCTTGTCCATCGTTCCTGCTATCCTTTGAAGTTACTTTGAAGAATGGCAGACCATGGGAAAATATTTTTGGGACCGATGCCATAATCATCATACATGTTTGAGGGCTCAACAAGAGAAAAGTTGAAATGTACCAGTCAAAAGTAACAACATCCTGTGTGACTTATTGATTTTGGAATTTTTTAAAAGTTGCTCGGAATCGTAAGCTTTTAATGATCACATTATTTGCACATTCTATAAAAATTAATTCATTTCAAGCATTAATTTTTTCACTCCTGCAACTAGAAATTCTAAAAGTTTCATAAAAATTTACAAAGCTTTTCTTCCGTGGGGTTGATCCTAGCATCATATCTCAAGTAGCATTTTTCATGAAAGCGATAGTCGGCCGGCACAAGATCTGTCTCGTCTCTAGTTTCGGTGGATAGAAAGCTAGAATCCTTAGAGTGAGCGGTTTCGGAATGTGCGCTGTCAGAACTACTAGACGTTTAGAAGAAAGCTGGTGGTGCTATTCTAGATTGTGTAGACCAAGTTGTAGTAGCTCAAGTGTTGGAATGGCTAGCTGCGCTTCTAGAAGGAGTAGTAGAAGAGTAGCGTATATAGGAGCAGACAAGCTGAAGAGTTGAGGTTGTGACTGGGCTGGCAGGAGCAGGGAAGGCAGATGATTTGGTGTGGGGGAGCGGAGCTCTGAAGATGTAGAGGAGTGTGTTTGGGACGGAGCTACGGGAGAGCTGAGTGCGTTGAAGGTTTGGAGTTGTGAAGTTGGGCGAACCAACGAGGTCTCTCGAAGCGAGATGGAATGGCCCAACCCAGCCCCCCGACATGCATCCATGAAACGCCGGAGTTGGCCTACCAAGGGCTGACAGCTTATCCATTAACTGGTGGAGCTGGGCGGAATGATTGACAATCTTGGCAGTGCACGACGTGCGTGTGCAAGTGTAACAGACTCTGATCCTGCGGTCCGCCGTATATCCGAGAACCAACGTGCAGTTCACAACGAAACCATTCTGAAACCCCATCAATTCGCTACCATATAGTATCACCAGCAGCAGCACCAGTTCAAAAGTACTAGGCCGCTACTACCGCCATAATAACGTTTGCCGCTGCTATCAATCAGTCTTTTTCTTGCAACAAGTTTATATACATGATCGGAAAGTGTATTTTACCTTGCTGCCGTATGAGGTGATATATCCGTCGTCAATTAATCAAACACCTGAATCTTGAAGAAATCAAGTGGGGATTTGATTCAGCGACCGGTGTTTTTCAATTTGACATATTTTTAGTGCAAGTGACAGTGTTATATAGTGAGAGACAGTCAGGGAATCTACAATTTCTTCATAGCAACTTTTAAAAAATTCACCGGTCAAATTCATCAAATCGGCAGTCTGATTGAGGAAGTGGATCTCGCCAATTTTTGATCTCATTCATCTTCCCGCAGTCTCTGGTAAAAATCAGCGAGGAGGCAATCAGCTGAAAAGTGTAAATTGCAATTTATGTTTCTAAAGTGTTTCCGTGCTAATTGCAAAGTGTGAGGTTGAAAAAGTGTTGTTTTGCCGTGTGCAAAAATTAGTGCGGCAGTTTGCAAAGTAGCCTGAGCTCACAGGCTACAGCGGGATTTAGTTTCACTCAGCGTTTCAGTAAATCCGGAAAAATTGCGCAGTCCGAGGTTATCGGATTAACTGGGCGAGACTTGATGGCCCAGCCACGGGTAAGTTGCTTCTACCGGCGAATGTTTTTGATGAATGTTATATACACAAGTATCACGAGTTATCATCAACGCCATCATCAAGTCATAACAACATGAGAACAAGTTTGCAAGTCACCTTTGATGAGGCCTCAATCAATCCGCGCATTTGTGTATTTTTATTGGAACCGCAGCTCAAGCTAAACATTTGGATTATTGGCAGGATTGTCATCAATTATGAGCAGTTTAATAGTTTGTTTCACTGACCGCATCATCCCGCCAATTTAAACGTGTTATAGGAGCCTTATGTTTGTTGTGTACCTTTGGTGGTGGTGGTGGGGCTAAGCCTGATTGACATTGTAAAAGAAATGTGCCTGCTGGAGTTAACCCTCGGAAACGGATTAAATTGTGTGTGTTGTGTCTGAATCAAAATTCATGAGAGCTTCAAGGCAGTAATATTACAGGACTGGATTGAGGGCAAATTTACAAATTGCTCTCGTTTATTCCGCACATTAGCCATTGAGAAAAGTTTGATGACAACAACAAACGGTGGATTTAATAATAACGTTCGTGTGGCAAGAATCCCGATGGAGGTTTCTACCGTTTCATATATAGGATCGTAAATTTTTACCGAATTCCCGCGCACTTGTAGGTAGTCTACTAGGGTCCAACCCCTCGCCTTTTCCCCTTCTTGACATCCGGCAACAAACATAACTTTTATAGTGAGACCGAAGAATCCTAATGACATTGTCAAGCTAATTTGAAAATCATTTTCTGTCGCTTTTATTACGGTCGCCATCTCTTGGCCCCGAGAGTCGTAAAAATTAAAATTATGACCGGATTCAATTCATTACGGGCTTTTAATCCACCAAGTTTCTTATGGCGCTTTCTTTGGATTATTATTATTGATAATACGGGGTAATCTAAAATAGCTATTTGGTCTTGGGGCTCCGGTTTGAATTACTATATGTATACTCACTCAGTCAGTCAGTTACTCAAAGACAACAAAGTCTTTGATACCCCCAAGAGAGATAACGTTTTTTCTCAGGTTTTGATAGTCGAGATGATGGACTGCTGGAATCGCTTCATTTGCTCACTCACTCAAATTAGATTGTAACCTTTGAGATTTTTGTCCGAGATTTCCTGCAGACTTTTTCTCCATTCCAGCTGACCCCAGCTGACATAAGCTGGCATGAGTCGTTTACAAGGGATGAAAGATTCCTTTATCTTGTCGTGTCACAGAGCAATGTCAACACTTTTCACGTTCAATAATTTATATTGCTTCGTCGTATATAACTCGGTGTTTATTTATGTCGTGAAAATTAACTAGTGTCACACACATACAGACACCAAGTCACACAGGGATAAGTTTCAACTGGATTCAATACAAGGAACAAGGCTCAAGAAGCCATGGGGAATTTTGACATTAATTTATAGTTTTCAAGTCAGTGCCTGTATTTAAATGTGTATTCGGTATCAAAAGTTTGACTGACTTGAGAAGGAAATGCATTCATACCGCCTTCTTGGACAAAGTACAATGTAAAGTACATACATAGTCTGTGAAACGCATTTGTAGAGCTCAAAGCAATTTGTTATTCTGGAAAAAGGAATTAATCATGACAATGGGGTCATTAGGAGAATCTTATGGATCTTTTCGCACCCGGCTGACAGCTATTCATTTTATTTTGCACTTTTTTGCAATGTTAGGCATAGCGGATCAGTCAACGTTAGTTAAAGGAGGCAAGTGTTTTTGCAAGGGTTTAGGGCCGTTTGCCGAATTTTGCGAATCTTTCAGCGGTGCAGAAGATTTTTAGTCTTCATTTTTCTCGAGGGTCAGGAGTCCAACATTGTATATAATTGTAGCTCCAGAGTCCAGTGTTTAAAATGAGACGTGATTCAACTTTTAAATTTAGCTTTTAGCAGCATAGCTTTAAATGAAGATGATTGCGGCTGGAAAAATGGCGGAGGAGCAGCGTCTGTTTTATTTCTAACCGTTTAGACTTCAAGTCAAAGGTCATTTTATATATCTTATATTTCTATTTCTATAGTTGTATATGTGTGGGCATGTAATCTTTGGCATGATGATGAGTTGAGTTGGTTGTTGGCAGGCCGATGTAATGTACATGGCTTCGATTAGCTCCTGATATAAATTGCCCAACTGACTCAATGTAAGTTAAGCGATACTTTAAGCAAATAAGGATGAAGAAATTGGATCTAATCAAACAAGAGGTTTTTCCAGCTGCTTCTAGTTTTGGTCTAGTTTTTCTAAAGCCAAATATTTAGGGTTTACTGGACACGATCTTTTCTTGTTTAAATTTACGGACGAAAAATCTGATAGACTCTTGCGAAAATTTAAAGTTTTGCTGCAACGGCATCCAAGTGTTGTGTAAATAATTTTTGCTGATTTTTCAAAAAACTTTGACCAGGATCTATAAGGAGACGAGATGATGTGTCAAGGAGGATTTGCGATAGATTAGCGAGATTAGACGAGTACTAGCGCAATTCAAGTGGATGTCCGGAGCATTAGATGGGCTTTGACTGACACAAGGCTTAACTTTATAAAGGGGATTTTTGATATAACTGTTTATCCATATTTTTTAAAGTAAACAGACCCGAGGAGCCTGCTTTCCTTGATATCTAACTGTGTCTCTGGACTAGTTGATGATATCATATGAAACTTTCATGAGAATGTATGCAGAGACATACAGAAATGATCTTTATATTCTTCTTTTTGCCTTCTCTGGATCAAAATGTTTATACACGGATAAGATTATATTTTTGAAGGTGTTTATTTTGCTTTATAGCAGGGCGTCAGATTTATTGATTCCAGAGACTTGTTCATAATATTGATTTAATCCTCGTGGTCTTGAGTGACTGCTGGCGTGAGGTTTATATGTATACAAAAAGGTGTCCGCCTCGTCACAATCTTATGCTCGTCTCGAGTATGTCAAATTCTCAATTCGAATGTCCTTATGTAGTTGTTGAGGTGGTGTCGTCGTCGTCGTCTCGGCTTTTTGCTCTCTAAAAATATCCGGTAGCTGCCAACAAGACTCTTTTGGCATCCAAGAGGAGCGGAAATGTATACACAGCTGAGAAGGTATAAATTGTAGGTTATGATTCACAAATCTTTTGTTAACTTTCAACTTTTTGTGTATCAAGGGAAGGATATACAGCAGTGGTGGTTTTGAACAGGTAGAGAGAAGAAGAGGGGGCGGATCCTCATTGAAAGACGGTAGTGACAAAAGGGTTGAAGTAAATTAAAGTTAATCCTACGACTCTTGAAGATCATAAGGAACCTCAAGAGGAGCTGATGATGATGATGATGGTATTTTTTACCTTGTTTGAATTGGTGTGTAGGTTACGTCCGTGTTGGTTATTGTGTAATCCGCGGGTTGACGCCGACGACACTCCATGAGGTGACTAGACAAGTTGGACTGAGAGAATCCTCAAGGCTCCTGTTTCCCCATGTGGGACGGCGACTCGGGAAAAGCTTGTAAATATATATGCTTTTTACCTGTGTTCCGTCTGTTGAGACTGTTGAGAAATGTGGAGACAGATGATGGATTTGGGAGCGAAAGGAGACGAAAAGAGCTCAATTCTGAGAAGAAGGTCTGCCGGACTGCGACTTTGTAACTTCGGAGTGTATTTTTTGGAAAAATGTAATTTTTACGCAATAGTTACAATGTGGAGATGAGGATCATGTCATGACACTGACGGATGAGGGCGGGACATGTCTCTTTGATAGATTTTTGATGATATACATGCGGCACTTGACTTGGCGGAAATTAGCTGGAGCCGCAGCAGCAGCAGATTTGGAAACCTTCTCTGGTGGTGGTGTAGGTCAGGAAATTGTTAAAGTGGATTACGAAATACATGGCATATGGTGATTGGGATACAGTCCTCGTGTAGGACACACAAAGTGACAGAGTCGACAGAGTTTTGACTGACTGCCCCTGCAATAGGTTACACAGGGGCCTCGACCAGTTTTGAAGCCCTGACTGAAAGGTCCATGGGAAGGTCGTTTTGCTGGTGAAAAGTGTTGTGGCAGAGGGTGACTGAAAGGAGACGATGAGGATGATTGTTGTTGTCTCTTTTTTTCGGGGGGATTCGGGGGTTGAAGTTTGATGTGGTGATTTCGTTGGAGCTTTGCGCTGGTGGAGGACGACAAGGACACGACGACGACGACGGAGCTGTGATATTTCTTTATCTCTTTGTTCTGGTAGCAGGGAAATGATTTATGACCATCGAGAGGACCCTTAACAAAACCAGAGACACACATATACAAACTTTTAACTAAGGTTGGGTGGTGGTGTGGCTCTCTTTTCAAGTTTGTCCAGGAGGGCTGCTTCTGCTTCTGTTGGAAACACTGTGAAAGAGATCCCTTCTTATTTTTCAATGCTCGCTTGTTGTAACCCTCGCGCTTCCAAGTTGCCATTGTTCCGAATTCTTCCACTTGCTCTCACAATCAACGCGTTTGTACATCAATAATAGGAATAACATTCAATCTGGTTTATATTGCCGTGGTTTATAATTTTGGGGGACCCTGTATATACATACAGAGAAAAACGCAGGCACCTCTGAACCTTAAGGTTCCTTTGAATAGGACACGTTTGAAAAATACGGTATACTTTTCAGCTGTAGCCCCGCACAATATTCATTATTATGTATCATCAAAAGATTTGCTCTCTTTTGGGTCGAATTTTGTAATTCAAAGCCTGGGACAGGCTGCCGCAGTAGTAGCTATTAGCTATATACTGTTTGGATTCCCGCCTTTTAACGTGGTGGTGAAACATTGTAGGAACATTTGTTGAGTTGTGTCAGGGCTTTTAATCACATTTGTGGCGTGCATTCCATGCTGGACAGGCCGAAGGAAAGGAGAGGGAAGCGAGTTGTATACATATTTTTCATTAACAACATTGCTTGGTGCATATTGCGAATTTGCCAAATTGTACTGGCCGTGCTCCTCTTGTTTTGTTTGTGTTTCTGCGAGCAAGAAGAGAGCGAAGGATTAAGAGGAGTTTTGACTGGTTTTTGCACAAGTTTTGGGCACACATACGTTTAATTATAAGTTGGCGGTCAAGTGATATGGACTCGTGTAAGTTGGAGGGTTCGCGTTGTGAATTTTTAATGGGTTAGTAAGAAGGATTGTTTGGCTGGAAAAGTGGGCAAGTGTGCGGTGTATTCGTATAGGAGTGGCGATGTTTTCAAAATGAGTTACAGAGTGTGAAGATATTGCAATAATTGCTGGATGAGCAAAGTTTTTAAATGGGCTCGCTCACAGCTTAGCACATAAATCATCAAGTGTCGCTCCGGCAGACTGATAGTCAACTGTATGTATTGAAAGTGTGTTTAAAGCTGCTCATCGATGCTGGATTTGCAGACAGACATACAAGAGGACGTTCCGGAGATTTATAGCTGGATTATAGTCATTATATTGTTCCGAATTCACAAGTATACAGTTGCAAAAGAGGTGGAGACGGACGGGGAATAGTGGTTTACAGTTGATACTTTGATAATGAGTCAATTTATCCGTCAGGTCCTGTCGACCGACTCCAGCATGGTTAAAGGAGGTATTTGAGAATAATATTTTAAATTAAAACTGGATATATGTACTGCCTTGTAAAGGCATGTTTGACATGTTTGATTCATGGCAAATGTACTGTAGCTCCAGTTTCAAGTAGTTAAAAGTTGCGGTTCTTGTTGATTGGCCTATAATTTATTATGGGAGTAACAGAAAAGAGTATGTGGTGGACTATAGGCTTGTTTGCGAAATGAATTACTTTGCAGATTTATGGGATATAGAGCAGAATTGGCAAATTTTAGTCTCCTGTAGGAGCGTTTTATTGTAGGAGAGAGAGAGATGCGAATTGTGCAGTTTGCAAAGAGTTGAATAGAGTTATTTATGAGGAGTGATTCCAGGTGGTCTCGGGACGTAATTGAACTCATATCTCTTTTCACAATGTTTGCACCTCGTAAATCAAATGTCATGTGAAAGGTAAAAGACTTTTATGACTGGGTGCATTTGCAGTAGATATTTTTCATGCTCCTGCTGCATTCATAAAAAATGCGCAAACATAAAGTGCGTGCGAGCCAATGACTTTTGGCGAAAAGTTTGCGAATTTTAATTTTATTAAGAGGTGATTTTTTTTAAATACTGTTGTATAGCTGGACAAGATGGCGGCGAATTATATACTATAAGGCTTTGAAGGTTTTGGAGATGCTATCTGAGGGGCTTATAATAATGTCGTTGGCGCATGCAATTATAAATTTCGGCTGGAACGCATGTACGTATGGTCAGCCGGTTTTGACGGGAAACAGTTGGATGGCGGAAGGGCTGGCGGAAATTCTGGAAGAAAGGTTTGTTCGAGAAATACTGAGCAAGTTGTACAGTGTTCGGAGATGAGTTCCAAGTACATGCAAGGGCAACCCGAGGCGGGCATCGCATGCAATTGGTCTTTAATCTTCAATTATGTGTGTGGGAGCGGAGCATGTTTTTGGACGCCGTTTTGGACGGACGTGGTTGTCGAGTTGGCGGTTAATTATCGGGGAATTCCGAAAGGTGCATATGTTGTGACGTCTCTATGTATTTAGCCCGTGTTGTTGTTGTCCATGCAATTTTGTGTATGAAAGGGAAGGTGGCGGTGGAGGCAGGTGATGCGGATAGTTGCGTATTGATTGATTTGATGAGCCCGAAACGGGCTTTTTGGAAGGCATGTGGGAATCAAGCGACGAGTTGAAGTTGGCGGCGGACAGGTGAGAAAACACGCGAGTTAGCACATACATTTATGATAACAACATGGCTCGAGTTTACTTTTGTCTTGTTGCCGCTGTGTTGTTAATTTAGGAGAAACGAGGGAAAGGCGGGTTTTCCAATTAATGCCCGCGAAATATTTAACATGTTGTTGACATACGAAACGAAGACTGTCAACTGACTGAGGTGAAGAGAAAAAGAGTAGAAGAATGTTTTGGCTCAACCGAATTCGATGTCCGATTTCAAACCTTGTGGTTTTTTATTTTTTGGGGGGATTTTCAGCCTGGAGGTCTATGAATCGAGGAGCGTTATAGCTTGTTTGATCGTTCTGACAGATACAAGTTGTATAATTTGTAAACTTCATTTTTGTTGAAAAAGTATGTAATTTTGAGTGGTCTTTTGCGTTCATCTTTGGTCGTCGGATTCAAGTCCGGTTTGGTATCCTCATGATGACTGTTGGCTGTCTTGTTGGTTGCGTTATCATAATCTTTGGTGTATGCTTCGAATGTGTATTGAAGATAAGAAGAATGCTTACCAGCTTCATGTTCTGTGTAAGATCAAGTAAGTTGGATGGTTATTTCGGTTTCACCGGCTTCACGGCAAAGTTAGTTGCGTGCAGTTAATATACTCTTTGGGGATATTATTTATATTATTGAACATGATATTTTCCTCAGGCTTCTGATTGCCCTACTTGGAGCTTCCATGAATTTATTATTGCGCTTTCGAGCCTTGAAACCTGGAGGAACAAAAGATATAGAAGGCAGAGACACACTGTGTGAGGTTAAATAATAATGACAAAAGTGCATGTGTTTTATTGAAACAGTTGCGGTTTTTGGAGCAGACACAAGTAGCATATTATTATATAAAAGTTGAAGTCGGATGATGATGATGATGATGATGTGACTTTTTGTATTTACTGTACTTGGGCTATCAAGGATTCACCAGGAAGCTGGAGATAAGGAGAACAAACACGACTTTTTGATTATGTGAGGTCTCCCAGTTGATGCGAGTATAATGATAGGCTTTGGTGTGTGTTAACTGTACGGGAGATAGCGTTTTGTCTACCTGTCGGATCGGACGGTTATTACTGTTATTATTATTTACTACTACTACGTTTTTACTACACTACTTGTATAGCTGTATGTCGATGATGATGATGATGATGGCAATTTGATGATGTATTGATTTGCGTGTAATATAGATAGTAGATATTTATTTTTATCTGTTAGATTATACAAGTGTTTGCTAATTTTTTTGACGATTCCTTTTGCAGTACGATGACGGGTTGTCACACTTCCCGGGAATGGATTCCGTACCTGGAGGAATGTACGACCCTCACGGGGGACATCGGCAGTTGCAGCCCCTCGGGCACCCCTCACCCCATATGAACCATAGTCACGGCATGCACGGCTATCACGGGAACCACGTGACCCCCGTGCCCAATCACATGGGCTCTGTTCCCAACGCTGCCGAAAAGAGAGACAAAGACGCTATTTACGGGTAAGAGTTTTGCCAATTTCCGTTTATAAAGTTGAGGAGGCACAAGGAAGTATCGATGAGTAAAATAGTGTGTGGATAATAGATGAATAGTTAATTTTGCGGCCATGTCAGTGGGGAGTTGAGCAGGTTCTGGAAGAATAACTGGATAAACTGGATATATGCATTTGAAATTGAAATGACATGGAAAAGGTGTCATGACCGAGTTGAGCGTTGGAATCGGTGGTGGTAATGGGAAAAGTCATGTATATAAATATATTGTTAATTCAGGAGCGATGAGGAGCGGGTTTCGATTATCGGAATTGCAAATGGCTTGGTTTATCCTGCATAGGCGGAGATTGTGAATGTTTGATATGGTGAATGCCGTACTAATTCCAACGATAACCTTCAATGTTCAACTACTGCTCTACTACACACACACACACACTTCTTTGTCTCCTGACAAAGTGTCAAAAGTCAGAATATATTTGTAGGTAGTCGAGTTGAGGTCGACAAATCATTTACCTGTTGTACTCTACAAGTTGTAAGTGGATTAAGTAAGTGGGCAACAAGACATGTGATTGTAAATTAATGCGGAGGAGGAACAGGAAGTACTCGGCATAGAGTTTCAATTTTACAGTTGATTCTAGAATGTGATTGTGTTTAATTCTCTTGCAAAATTTATAACAACCAGGTAAACCGAGCCATTAGTTGGAAATTTGTCCTGAAGGAAAGCCGTTTATTGAAACTTCTTGATTCTTGATTCGCTTGAGGTTGTTCTGGAATAAACGGCCTTGGCCCATCCACGCTTTTCGATAAAGTGAATTCACTAGTTTATATATATATACAGGGGCTTGGCTTGGAGTTCGTGTGTGGAATTTTGTGTAGGTCGATGGAATATCATTAAATGGTAGGCTGTATTCATGTTAGCAGAGGTGAAAGGGTATGTATCAAAAATGTGTGTGTTAATAATAATAATATCCATGTTACTCAACTTGCTACTGGGAAATTAAACGGGTCTACGGAACTGAAAGCAAGTCTTTTTTTTCTTTTTTCTTGGGAAGCTAATGTGTGTGTGAATGAATTGAGAAGTTGGTGTGTGTTTGATACTATTATGATGATGGGTTTTTTGCCCGATTTCTCATGAGGTTAAAAAGCAATGTGTGAAAATAAAGGACTGAGAATCAAGGATCGTTTATAGTTAGTTAGTTAATTCAAATATAGAGTTGTGAATTCCCCTTTGATTTTTCCAGATACATGTATCTATAGCATGGCGTAAATGCTACGGTTGTTTCAATCTGTTTGTAGCTACACGTTTCCAACTCACCCCGCCCTAATAAAAAGGAGCTGATTATATTCCAAAGCATGCTGCTCAGTGTGGTTTCGTATTGATTTAATATGAGATGGATCAATGAAAGTAGGCAGGAGCCGCTGCCATTGCATTAAAAATATACGGAACGGATGTTGGATTGAGCTTATACGTTTCTTATAATTCTTCTTATAATGTCATGATCGTTTTGGTTCGGGAATGAAAGTTGAATGAATGGTGAATACAATTCAGCAGGTATATGCTGAGCGCCGATGGTGGTTTGAATTGTGTTGCTGAAAGTGCATTCATTAAATGGCTGTTTTTGGATTCCTCTTTGGACGGATCAATTGAGCCCCTGTGGATTCCTCTGTCTCCACCTTGTCACAGTTGGTTTTGTAGATTGAATTGGAGTGTAGGACGTTTGCGAATTAGTTGGCTGTGAGTTGAATAAAATTGGAGATGGTAGCGGAAGCTGTTGGAAGCTAATGTGTCGTTGGGTTTATGTAATGGAAGGCATTTAGGGAGCAAGAGGGTAATTTGAAGGAAAGTAGTTGAGGAGAAGAAGAAGAAGAGGGAGGGAGGGGGAATGGGTATTTTGGGCATGTTTTAATATTACAGAGTTCATTCGAGAGTGAGATTCTTGTATGATGAATAGAGGAAAATGGTAGCGTTTATCGGGGTGAGAAAAGTGTTGGTGTGAAATGGGTTTGGGCAAACTTTGGGGTGAGCATTGGTGTAGATCCTGCGATCAGAAGCCGGGCAAAAGAACACACACGCATCCCAAGGGATCTTCCGGTCGCAAGGGATCATGACTGACAGCCGTGTATGCAACTTGCAAGAAATGAACAGAATGGAACCGTTTAAGCTTTTGTTAAGTAGTCAACAAGTTGAGTGTTCCATGTTGATGATAGTTAAGAAGAGGAAAGCGGGACTTTTTAAGCTCCTGAATAGTTTTGGGTAATGGGAAGCAGAAGCGGTTTTTCAAGAAGGAGATGAAATCGAAGTGGCCGGATGTTGATCAATACAAAGTTTGGTGTAGTAGTTTGGAGTTTGGAGTTTAGATGTATGCATGGGGAGGAAGGATGCAAGGTCATGGTTGTTGGGTTATGAATTAATTTTACCCGGTATTTCCTTTATGGTAGGCTGGAGACGCCGGATGGCAAATTAACATGAGTTATGATGGGGCCTTGTAAAAGTTGTGGGGGTAGAAGGAGGTTCCGAGTAGAGGAATTTCGATATTGTGTATTTTACAAGTGTTTATAAGACTGAATTGGGGAATTTTAGTTTTAAAATTTCAGAAGTGTTTACCTGTCTAATTCGGTGAAGTTTGATTTATATTTTAAAAATGTTCAGGATACTAATTTGGCGAATTTTAATTTTTTTCGCAGCCATCCATTGTTCCCGCTCCTGGCTCTGATCTTTGAAAAGTGCGAATTGGCGACGTGTACGCCAAGAGAGCCCGGAGTCGCCGGAGGGGATGTTTGCTCATCGGAATCCTTCAACGAAGACATTGCTGTCTTCTCGAAGCAGGTAAGCAAAATCACGACCTTAAAACAACTTGTACATATATTACGGCGATACCAATAAAAAGAGAAACGGCCCTAGGTCACAACATTATACATTATATATTCGCATGACATGGTACCACGGACAAATTTAACTTGTGGTCGTCACTTGGAATATCTAACGGAAAGAACCCAAGTAAAAAGTGTTGTGGCAACGGGTCGGGTTACGTTCAAGAGGTTGCTGGTGCCGATTAGGTTTTGTGGTCTGCCACCAACTGGTTTTATCGTCTCATCATGCGATTAAGTGCGCTATACGGTTTAAAAATGTGGCTGCTGCTCTGATGGTCGGGTCGATTTGAAACTCCTTATTTCATAAGACGTCCACAAGACTCTTGTTTACCTGTCGTGTTTCGATGACGGTTCATCATCATCATCATCTTGAGAAGCTGAAGCTGACTGAGCTGCTGCTCATAGCTTGAGGACCATATTCGACTGGTCATATACGAAATGTTTTTATGAAGAGGCTTATAGACTTACTCGGTTTGTCTAAGAGTGACTGAGGAATGGAGATGATTTATCAGGTTTTTGGATCTTCGGACGGAGACACGAAGACCTTCGAAGAGAGTAAAAGCAGGTGGGTTTGTACCGTAGTAGTAACAACAAGTCCCGAAAAAGTTGACAGTGTGTCTTTTATGGGACAAGAACAACAAGAGGAGAGGCTCACGTGTTCAAAAAGTTTACGAGAGCAAGGCCATCGGATCGAGCAAGAATTGAATGTCTTGTTGATGTTGAGTTGGTCATATCAAATGTTGATCAAACAAGAGAAGAGACGATCATCATGTTTTGATCGGCATCATGATTCACAAGAGCCTCTGATGATGATGATGGACCATAGCTTCATTTAATATTGCATTGTCATCCCATATCTTCCAAGACGTAACCATAAGCTTGTTTGATGTTCGTAAGGGAAGAAGCAGTAAGATCATCAAAATGACGCAACTTTTTTTATCTTTACTTCTAGAAATAGGCAAGGAGGTTGTGCGTCGTCGATTGTTCTACAGTAGTAGTAGGTTTTTGGATGGATTCCAGTTTAAAAAAGGCCTGAAAAAGTAGGGAAGGAGCGCGACGACTACATATGAGCAGGGTTGCTGGTGTATATAATGATTATCATCATGTGTATATTTCTTACCTTGTCATGCTGCTGTTGATATGATGAAGTTGGAGAAGTTGATCAAAAGTACATGTATCATGTCCCCCGGATGATGTAAAGGCGGGCATGACATTTCATGAGTCATTGTAGACACAATAGGCGGACGGATGATGTTGCCGAGTTAAATAGAGACCGGCAGTCTTGAGTCGGACACTTGGAGCAGGAGCTTTGGTAGTTTATGCAAGCGTTTTTCACTCTGACTGAGGCATCACAAAGTGTTGATGGGAGGTACACCACGTGCTTGTATTCCTTCATTCCAACTGACAATTAGAACTGGGGTGTGGGACGTCAGGGACATGGCACGCAATTGTAGGGTTCACACTAGGAGCGGGAAGTGTGTGTGTATTTTTTTATTTTTTCAAAAATGATTGACGAGAACTCAAGTTGCAAGAAACCGGGACAGGGATCGAGGTTTTAGCTTTAGTTGTAATAATAATTGCCTCTCGGCAAATTTAAAAACAAAACCAACAACAGCAAGATTTCATAACGGTTTCTTCACATCCTCGCATGTCCAGAGGAATTGAGGTCAGACCAGTTTCAGAATAAATTTCCAAGGGTTTTAGATACAGAAATTAATAGAAGAAATGCGTGAGGCTAAATTGATTGCAGTAGGCGGATGTGTCAAGCGAGTTCACGGATCTGATGATGAGTTTCACACCATTATGGCGTTCCATGGTTTTTGAAAGTTGCGTACATAGCAGCTGTTGCTGTTGCTCTAAAAGATTATACTACAACTGACAGCGAAATTTTAAATAGTCAGCCTTCGTACTACCACAAGGTTAGCAGTACAACTGGTAAAGTAATGGGGGAGGAAAATAAAGAGCGAGAGAGAGAGCGAGAGGGAAATGAAAATACCCGGGTAATTTCCCAAACTGTTGATGGAAGAAAGCAGTCTGCTGCATGACCAAGTCAAAAGTTTTAAAAGTTCCATAAGCACTGCTGTGGTGTAGCGGGTTCTATAAATAATGAAACGAGATTTTTTTAAAGTGTGTATGTGTATGGTAAAAACTGAATGCTTCCAGGAGCAAGCAGTCAGAATCTTGCTCCCAAACACATGGGCTTAAATGGAACTTTTGGCAGACACATTCACACTCGACGACGTGGTTTTTTACCGGGATTTTAAAACACTGTTTTGTATATCGACCAAGTTCCCAGAGGAGAAATATGATTTGCTTTTTGTGAGCGCATTAAAGGCGGCGGGCATATGGATCGAGTGGGTTTTGCTCGGTTAAAAACAGGGATTGAATTACATAACTCGAGTTGCTTAGATAAAGCTCATTAAGCCATTTCCACCCTCAGTCAGTCACTATATACAATTGGAGGAAAAAGGGAAGAAAGGCCATGGTTTGAAGGTCTGAAAAATATTCCGGCTGCATGTGTGTTGCTTGCATCGCTTCTCTCCAAGAGTCCAAAAACCAAACCAGGTTTCCGGCGAACGAGTTGAACTTGTCTGGAAATGCATTTACTTTTTCCAAGCCGAGGTATAGAATTCCATGTGTTTTTTCTCTGGTTTCCTTATGGCGGCTTGTGTGTGTGTAAGTTAATGTAATAATCATAAGAATTGCTTGTGGTCGCGGTGGTGTGTGTAAAAATTGTAAAAATGCCCGAGGTTCACGTGTGTGTGTAGCTGTGAGAGGAGAGACTATGAGGCGTGCGCGCTTTCGGATTGATTTATAGCTTTTTCCCTAGATTTATGATAGGCCCTGGTTCTTGTATATACTCGTGTATAGTAGTAACACATTACGGAATGATGGTGAATGAGTTTCACAATAGTTCCAGCAAGCCGGGGAAATTGGGGGGAATTTAAATTTTTATCGCGTGCGCCAGGTATCGAGAATCTTTAACCAAGTCTACGTTCTAATTAGTCCATGTTGATAACGTCTTTGGGGTGGCAGGGAAGGAAATGTAGGGGTTGACAATAATTACTAAAATTTAAAAAAAAATCTCGTGGGGTTTAAGGAGCAAGTCAACTGACTGAATCCGCTCAACAAGAAAATTTTTGTTTGAAATTACGCGCTGAATTTTATTAGGCTGCAGTCGAATTTTACGATTATGGTTTCAACGGAATGCGGTTGAACCGTTAAAGCGCAGCAGCCGTTTGATCTTTGCGAATTTTGTAAGCCCATACACACAAAAGGTATTTTGTACGGCGAGATGCAACCAAGAAGCTTTTGCAGTTAGTTGAAATGAGTTTGAAAAGAAGTGTGCGATATGGGGGGTCCAGTTTTGGCTAAATGGCAATAGGGGAGCGTGTATAAATGAAGGACAATTGCATGCTGGCTCTGGCTATGTGTATATACATGATGGTAAGGCGTCAAAGTGAATTGCAGATAGCCATTCATGATGGTTGGATAGAAATGATGCTGAATGGAAATGTGATGGAGTGTATAGACCACAAGTATACAAGTTATTACAGGATTAAAAAAGTTGGAGGAACAAGATGAGTGTGTGTTGTAGTAGTACAGTGGATAATTGTAAAGATACAAAAAGAAATGTAAAATCATGATGGGACTTTTACATGGTTTTTATTAGAAAGAGTGCTTTTTTAAAGAGTCTCTGGGCATGACACAGCCTCACTTCTTATGTGGTCTTTTTGGACTAACAAGGAGAACAGCAGGTTGCATAAAGTCTTGTTCTTCTTCTTCTTGCCGTGTAATTTTAAATGGAAGGAAATACAGGTAGCTTGAGGCAATTATCCAAGAGCCTCTGGATATTGGCGAAATTCGCCAACGAGTCCCGCTGTTTTTGTTGTGGTAATGTTGATAGCACACTTGAGGGCCCTTGAGTTGGTCGAATGTTCCGAATGTTTTCAAGTACGTAGTAGAATATGGTATCCGTCACGGCTGTTATTGTTAGCGGCGGTGGTTGTGTGCAAACTTATGGGGACTGGAGGGGTTCGTGGACGAGGTTTCACAAAAGTTTTGTATTTGGTGAGAACGCTTATGAGGAGGGGGGAGACTGAAAAGGTAGTCAAGTTGCTCCTGCACTTTTTACGAGGGGCCTTTTGAAGTAACCTAAGTGGTGGCGGTTTTGGAAAAGTGGCGAGAATTCAGCGGCTGATTGTGTGTGAATTGAATTAACCCTTTGGGTGATTCTTGTTTCGCGGATCCTTGCGGAGGGTTGACTGTTGTTCGGCGTTGTTGTTAGAAAAAGGGTTTGTTTGTTGGGTGCTATTGCTCCATGTGGGATGGGACCCGGGTTTTGTTTCCGACATTTTTTCCATGGGAACTCGAGCAAGAGAAACAAGAGAGGGAAGAGGCAGGAAAAATGACGCAGACTCTTTCAGAGGCTTTGTTGATATGTTGCAGAAGAGCAGGATTTTTGAGAAGGGGACAAATAGGCGATTCAATGATTGAAATGGAACCTGGAATGGCAAATGGCGAGAGAAGTGAACATTTCCGCTTGCTAGCTCTGTCAAAGCTATATGCACGCTTGGACGAGCTGGAATAAAAGTTACCACCACCACAAAACATTCAAAAGCTTGTTCTTGTTTGGGGATTCAAAAGTCCGAATTTGTCGCGTACAGACAGATGAACCCTTTGGGCCCTTTTTCGTCGTCCATGTTTTTGCTGCCACACAAAAGTCAAAGGATTCAAGCGAAGGAATATTATCCTTGATGTGCTCTTTTTGTAATGGCGTTTAAAAAGAAGAGAGATGAAAGATGTGTAGTATGTATCCATGACATATAATTCAGGCGGATTGGTTTAATTGACGTTGATCGGTAGTGATTGCATGGATACAGAGAATGGGCAAGGAATGTGCTGCTGTTGCAGTCTTTTTGTCACATGGTCAGATGATGGGAGTGTGTACATTTGTGTAATGGTAAAATGGTAATCAAAACATGAGCGTCAGGAGAAGATGATGCGAAAAAACAAGATGATCATCTTGTTTGGATAAAAAGAGAAGCTATGGCGAATAATACGAACGATGCGGTAGGTATCGAAATGCTGATGGTGAATAAATGATGCGGAATATCATCAACAAGAGGAGACCATCAAAGAAGAAGCTGATCGAGATGCCAAAGTGATTTCAAGTTATGCAAACTTTACAAGTTTGCAGAGGACAGAAGATGGCGAATGTAATGAGTGTGTTGATTAATTCATGTTTTGCTGATGTAGATGTAATGGCTGTGAGGTAATTAAAGACTTGAACATTCAGTGTAACATAGAAGCATTCTTGAAACCTTTGATGTTTGCTGGTATCACAACTTTGCTCAGAAACGGCACTAGAATCATGCATGATTTTTAAATCCTGAGTAATTTTTGCTGATCGATGAAAGGTGAAATTAGCGGTTTGGAGACGTTTACGACAGGCGTATTGATGTACGTATCATTTTGATGTCTTGTTGATTGATAAAGCGGAATCAAGTGCAGATTTATAACAACAAGAACGACTTTGTCGTACACCTACAGTAGCGTAGTAATTTTCAGCACGCGATCCCCCCGTGGAACTTGATGGACGAGGAGACGAGATACAGGTGGATGAGATAGAATTTTGCAAAATGGCAAAAGGTTGGAGAAACTTGTGCACTTTGCAACTGCATCGCCGTTTGAGGTTGTAAATGTGTCGCCGTACAGATATAAAAATCAGTTTGAAAAATGGCTTCAAGTGCATAGGGGGATGAAGATAAATTATTTTGCGGAATTGCATTCTTTCTTACGGTGCGGTAGTAGTAGTAGTAAATTCAAGGGCGTTTGTTGGCTTGCCCGTTTGGGTGATTTAAGGTTTGATTTGAACAGCTACAAAATACTAGTGCTTTGGCCATTCTGAAGAAAACAAGAATGATGATGGTTGGTACGTTTTTTGGGTTGAAAGGGACGTTGTTGTGTTGGATTTATGTTGGCATGGCGCACACGCCATGCCGTTGTAAAATTTCAAAGAGGGTTGTTCCCATGTTGGCATGTTGCGAATTTGTCATCAGCTGTGAAATGATTAGTTGGTGGTGGTTTCAAATGTCTTGAACTTTGTAAGAAAACTACAAGCAATTCAGGCAAATCTTGTTCTTGTTCTCAAGAATTTTTATAAGAGTTGTAAAGAGATTCAAGAGAATAAATACAATTCTTCATTGATGTGATGACGGAATGGACGTGGTTGGAAGGCTCGTAGGGCAAGGAAGCAGGTAGTAGTTGTTGTTGGTGGCTATTATAAATTCCATTTATGACTTGTCCTGAGAGTTGCTGACTGACTGACTGAGCTCTTGTACATTGTTCAAGAGGGCGACAACAGGTTTGGCTAGTAGTAGTTGGTTGTTGTGGTCGACGATTTTTGGGGAAAGAATGGCAATTTCCATGATTTTATGCAAAGTTTTATGTGAAGACCAAAGTGCCCCAAGTTGATGTAATGATGTATATAAGGACAGGTGGAGTTAATAAGATGGAAAAATTCATTATATATTTTGCAGCGGTTTTTGGTGGAGACGGAAGTGATTGTGGGAAGCGGTTATACCAAAAAGTGCACTTTTCTCTTGATTATCATAGTGATTGGTGTTGGCAGGGCTCTGTGTTTTGTGAGTGAGGCAAGTTGATGTAACATTGTGAATTATTCATGCAATAATCAAATAACTTTATATAGATACAGCTTTGAATAAAGGCTAATGGTTGATGGCTGGTTTTATCCCCGGATTATATAAGAAGAAAAAAGGAGGGGAGCGGCGTGTTGTTTATTGCATATATTCGGCCCGAATTCGGGGGATCATGTAAGCATTCCCGACGATGATGGATCAGGAGCAGAAAGTATAGACGGACGGCTGTCTTTTGCTAGAGATTACATTGAGCGGTGGCCAAAAGTTTGGGCGGATGATCCCGGGAGTTTTATCCAAGAGCAGATTTCGGGGAACGCAGCAGCAACAAGTTTGGAGGTTCTGGGCGGCGGGAAACGTTTCTTGTTTACCATGTACTTTACCATGGTATAAACTGCGGGAATAAGCGAAGCGGGATTGATCGAAATAATGGTGTAGTAACTGTTCCGATTGAATAATTTCTATGGATGGATGGGTGTCAGTCGAGAGCGAGGGGAGGACCAAATCCAGGCAGATGTAACCGGTGACGATAAAGAAGTAAATGGACTGAACATCCAGACAGCAGGAGAAATTCGGTAAAGTTCCGAGCAAGCCACGGGTTTATATCCATGACCTGTGTCGCCTGTGTGTACACGAATTTGGACAATAGAATTTAGGTTAGTTACGGCATGGTTGTTGACAAAAGTTGAGTTTTGCGCCCAACTTGAGTGGTGAATACCTGGAAGGTTTTTGGAACTTTTGCTTGATGAGGCTATTGTGAGCAAGTTGAGGAAAGTCTTCTAGGAAATTCAGAGCTGTAAAATAATTTAGGTTTTACAATGCACCTTGTGTAGTAATACAGTAAAGTCTCAAGGTGACTTGTTGTGAATTTACCCTTTTCTTCGGATGTTACCTTGGGAAGGGCTTTGTAACGGTATGAAGGTTCGTGGAATTGGAAGCGTCTGGCAAAATGGCGAAAGAGCAAGGCATTTTTGGCAATGGTTCAAATGCTCGAGGGCGAAAGAAGAAGACTAGTCGGTGTACAGCATATAACTGCTTATAGTCAGTCAGTATATATATTTGGCAATGGAATGTTGAATGTAATGTGGAATTTTACTCGGCTGGAGCTTCGGATGTTTAGCGTTGGGAGGCGGGCTGTCAAAAGGTGAGCGGTCATGCTGGGACTTGGAAAGCGTCTAATTCTTCCAGACTTTGTAATGAGTTTAAGGAGTCATTATGCCTGGAATTCCTGCTGTGCCCAGCTTCTCTTGTTAACGTTCCTTTTGTTGGCAGATGAGCAGCAAAAGAGCAACAAGAAGAAGAAGATATGAAATTATACGGACAAGGAACGTGTGTGTGTTGTGGGAACAAAAGGTTTCTTCTTCTTCTGGGTGATTCTTATGCTCCTTCTCAAAGTAACCCTTGAGGGATTTTGTGTTAAAATTTGTAAATGGTCCCACCTCGAGGAATTCCACCCATACTGATCGATAATAATGAACATGTGAAATCGGCTTTGGTCATAAACAAAAAGTAGGCCTTTTGGCCATCAACTTTTGACTTGGACGACGGATCAAGTGTCGGAAATGTTCTCAACCGTTGCAAGAGATTTGAAGACGCTCAACTTCTTCAAAAGATGTTCCACGACTTTTGTGTCAAAATGTTCGCCCCGCCTCGATTTTTTGGTATTTTGACTCCAAGTCACAAGAATATGAGTTAGTAATGGGGTCGGTGAGAGCTGGAAAAGCAGCCTTGTTCTTTTGGTCAATGCGACCGTCGAGGCCTTTCTTGGCGAGCCCCTGGAGTTCTGGGTAGGGTTCATGCTGAGCGGCTTGGCTGGAGAGATTTGTGAGGTCTGACCTTGGTCGAATTGGCCGGGGAAGAATAACATGGTTTGTTTGTAGGAATTTGTCGGACGTGGTCATGTCTGGTTATACAAGCACGTAAATTTGCAAACTGGCAAACAACAACCTCTGAACAGCAACTGACTCGAGTTTGAAGACTTTTTACTGAAGTATATGGACACGTTAAAGATTGTTCGGCGATAAGTCGACATTATTGGTCTAATATGGAACATTTCGACTATGGAACAGAGCAGAACATACTTGTACGAGTTAATCCGGTTGCTCAAGGTGAGGATGCTCGAACATACGAGTGGGGAGGGGGAATACAGCAACTATTTTCGAGGAATGTTACTTTTAGAATTGCGTACTAAAACTTATTAGGCTATCCCTAGCCTAATGGTTTCCTCAACGCGTTTTCTATTCCACGAGCTAATATATATTCGGACCCAGTTCATGTGACACCCATTCGTACCAAACTTGCAGATGATTCCGCAAATGTGCAAGAAACTTTCCGTTTTTTTGATTTTCTGCACCAGTTTCGTCAAATTGACATGAACAAGTACATCATGGATCCAATCCCGCGAAAAAATAATGAATAATCTTACTATAGCAACAAAACGTTTTTAAGCTTTTTAGGGATAGCCTAGGTTTAACGCCTTGCGTTTTATTGTAAATACGAGCATGAGAAGAAATCCGCATTGTCTGATATCGTCTTAAAGTGTAAATTAAAGTATGTCCTCACACAATAGGCAAATGTAGTGCAAGGTAACGGCAACATTTTCAGCACCAAGCCAAATAACTCGCTCGTAATCTAACAGTTCGGAGAAATAGCTGTTGTAGTTTGTTATTGTCCGTTCAAGTTCGTACATACAATGACTTTGAGCAGCCGGGTAAACAATATTCAAGAACGAAGAGCTAGGTTGAAATCTAAGAAAGTCAACCCCGAAGTTTGTGATGATTTCTTCATGCTGTAGTTCATACTGTTCATGGGCGACGACTACAAACAAGACAACCCCCGCTCTTTTGCATTTATTTTGCAATTTGAAAAACACAAACCCATGTCTGGTTCCTCAAGTGTATAGGTAATGTATTCAATACTGAACTACTACAAAAATACATCTAAAGATGTGAAACATATGTAGTTACAGCCCACAGCAAGACTTATAGCCCTATCGGGCGCCTCCATTTGGTGAGGGAAGAAATCAACTTGAGTCAAGCTAGGCACCAAGTTGGGTACCTGCAGTCAGTATAAATGCCAGCAGGCTGCAAACCACAACCAGTGTGTTCCGTCCTTTCAAATAGAGAGAATTTACAGCGAATTTGTTCCCAATCAAGAGTCCGAGTTTAGAAACTTATTTCAGTACTTTTTGGTGTTCTGCAACAGAATTTAAATTAAACAAGTTAGTCAACCAATTTGGCTTCATCATCTACGTGTCATGGATCCTGGCGGATTGGATATACGCGGTATCATGGTTGATCCCAGAAAACATCTAACCGATTGAGATATAACTCTTTGCATTTCTAAATACGGCAGAAACTCGAGCACTTACTTAATTTGCTTCATGATTCACTTTCAGAGCGATTAAAGAACGTGTTTCATATGAAACATGTCGCTTCCAACTACCTCGTGAACTGAAATTTTTCTTTCAAATTCCGATTTATGTTGTCTTACGAAAGACTATGTCATTGACAAGGGTCGTAGGACAAGCTTAATGGCTAATCAGCTTACCATTATTCAGGTACGCAAACCATCAGCATGCACGCTTTACAGCATGAGTGGAAACGTTTTGTGATGTCCGATCTCATGGATGTATGGGTTTGTGGTTTGTACACAGATGAAGTTGTCATGTTGCATGCTGGCCGTAGTGTGCTAACATCTATTTGACAATGAAACATAGTATTCAGCACCGCCTGGGTGAGCGCATTACGAGCTAGTATTCATGTCAAAGAAGCTTTGACCAAATCTCAAATCTTGCCTGAACAACAGGCTCGGAGGTTTCGGCTGGCGAATATGATATTCTGCGATTTTGACACTACGACGGTCCCAACACCTGAAGCGTCATACAGATGGAAACTGTCCGTTTTACCAAGCGGGAAAAAACAGGGGTTCAGCACCTTCACGATTGCCCGCATTTCGACCAGGTCCGGAACTAGATACGCTCTTGCTGACGAGAACGCATAAAGAACTTAAAGGGCTCAATGACAAGGCTGACTGCAACCTCGTGTCTCTGCTGCATCAAGTCATGTACGAAAGTCAAAGAAGTAGCTCTAAGTACTTCTCTCTTGCGCTCACGGTTTGTCGTACTTACTCAGAAGCAATGGTGACACCAACCAAATCGTACCACTGTCAGTCATACATAACTTGGTTATTACTCGTGCCATAGGCTTGAAAGTACTTAGCTGGGTTGTCGCACTAAGAAAATACGTCGATTCTAGGCTGCTGACCATGTTCATGTTTTGTGACGGCAAGAGATGGATTGCCCACGGCTCATGAGGAAACCCCGGGGATTTTCATTACTCGGTTGAACCTCTGGGTTGCTTGGGTTGGCGGTAAAAAATGTGGAAGGTAAAAATCCTGTGCCGAGTTCATGTTCTTCGATGTTGAATTTTTAATTCCAACGATGTCCATGATGACGATCAGATGCACATTACATTATAATACCAAGAAGGAGTCGAAGATTATGTGTGTTTGCGTCTGTCTAGCGGGACTTGTTTTTGCTGCTGGATATGGAAGCCGCTGGAGTTTGTCTCCACCAAGGCTCCTTCGAAGTTGTACGACGCACGCACGCTATCCAGGATTTTTTTATGATGCAGTCGAAGCTGATCATATAATCGATATATGTATCCAAAATTAAAGGAATGTTTATTCCGAACTCAGGACGCCCAGGTGGTAATGAACAGACTCTTGATGTATCTCCTGGCTTCTCCAGCTTTTTCTCCAGGTCCAGGCCTTGCATGAGAGGACTTGAAAGCATGTTTGATGTAGTATAAAATTTATCAATTATGTACACGTATCTATTCTTGAAGCCCAAGTTTGTTTTGGAGGCGTCATGACTCGGATGACGATCATCACGTGCAGTCCGTGGTAAATTGACGAAACGTGGTTCTGAATGGCAAGTCGTGACGTCGAGCATCTGCTGGACCGAGCCAAGAATACGCTCCAAGCTCAATTGGAACATCATGTTCTTCTTCGTTTTCTTCGGTGACAATAAGAAGCAAGAAAAAAGCTCCAGCGTGTGTACCATGTCATGTTACTACAAATGTGTCTCACTAATTTTAAGATCTTTGTTATTATCAGTATTGGACTCCTCTTGATAATTTTTCTTTGTCTTTGCAGATTCGTGCCGAAAAGCCCTACTATATAGCAGATCCTGAGGTAGATTCACTGGTAAGTTGACACCTTTTCCTCTTGTTTCTATCCATATTCGCAAAATGGCAAGCGCATCTTCAAAGTATAATTTAGTGTCCAGAAAATCTTCAACATTGTATGGACGATGAGAAATAACAAAACGACATGTTTGTCTACACTCACTTTATATGGTCGTTTTGATAGGAGTTGGGAGTAGTAATAATGGGAGGGCTTTTAGTAGTGGTCGAGTGACTAGGTCGGTATCATATGATTATGATTATTATTACTATTACGACGATGGTTATCTCATGATCCGCCGTGGCAAAAGCTATGGCATTTCAAGCCATGAGAAGAAGAAGAGGATTTGAGAGCGAGCAAGAGGATGTGCCGTTGGCGGAAGAAATTATATGGGATGACTCGCTCAACTTCAACTCTTTGAGCACTGGCTCTGGACGGCCATTTTAAAAGCGCTCTGGCTGGAATGGACACACTTTTCCATGCTCCGTTAAAACAAGCATTAATCCAGGATGATGATGATGGCGGATCTAAAAAGTATGAATGTAACAAACACACCTACAACTTTACATGCATATGTACATGGAAGAAGAGGTTCATGAAATCATGATCTCGCAACCCAGTAACGTTACAACAAGTGTGCTAATGCCGGTTCCATCCATCTCAACGTATGGCATGTTTAAATGGTACTTTGTATTTATGTGGGAAGTGCTTGAGGTGGTAGATAATGACATGTTTAAAAAAGATTCCCCTCTCCTTATTCGCCCATAGTATTATATACAAATACATTATTATACACACGTGTATAGTCCATTCTATGAGCTGTAATATTACGTACGAGTAGAGGGCTAAATTGGTGGTGGTGGTGGCTCGAGGAGGGCAATTCACGTATATAGTCTCTTGTCGGTTTGATATCAAAGAGTATCAAGAAGACTTGGAAAAAAAGCCCATGAAAATAATAAGTTTCAAGCCTCTACCAAGAACAAGGGGTTGGTGTTGTATGGCCATTTGATGATATGATAGTTGTGTCGGACAACCAATGATTTCTGTCGGAAAAATCATAATGGATGGTAAGAGTGAGTGATGGATCTCGGCGATGATTTCACCTCTCAACTTTTTGCCATGTTCAACACGTTGTTTTTGAGCTTTTGAGCACCAACAAGTTAGCAGGAGAATCGTGTCCAAGAATCAAATGGTTGAGCTCGTAAAATGAACATGGTATCATAAATACAGGTATGTGTGTATGTATTATATGTAAATGAGGAGATGGTCCCAAATGATTACGACCGTCATTACAATGTTGCATAGGCTTTGCAATTACAGGTGAGCTCAAAAGGGTTATTGCAAAATGGTGGAACGGTCAGCCAGCATGTTTTTAGTGGGAAAAACAAGAATTTCCGTAAGGGCATAAAGCACACATGGATTTTTAGACGGAACTTGAGATACACCTGTGTAGGTTACCAGAGGGGAAGAATTTTAACAACATAATTGCAAGGTGTAGTTTTTAGTGTTGTACAAGGAGTGTCCATATAGCCGGAGCGGCAAGCGGAGTAAAGTAATAGAATGCAATAGAATGTAATAGAATGAAACGAGATTAGTGTGTAGAAATGGGACCAAATAGTGTCTGTATATTTTGTTAAGTTGTTCACTATAGGAGAATTCCAAGGGTTTTTTGAACGGGTATAACAGAAAATATATTAGCAGAAATCTAAATAGAAAAATATATCTAATCGGACTGGACTGAAGGAATGAAGAGACAAGTTTTATTGAATTTTATTGTCGTCGCGAATGCTATTAGAAGTGCCATTAGTGATGTAAACTGGTCCATTGTTGATAAGTTTGGACTGACTGAGTTGGAATGGAATGTCCGAGTTGAAGTTGGAAATATCGGCGTTGGTTGACATGCATTAGGACGTCGTTTATACGGGCTGATAGCAACAATATTCAATGCACTTTTGGTACGTATAGATTGAACTGTTTTTGCTTGTTGTGGATCGAGATATGTAGTTGGACGGGAGGAGGGTTACGTGATTGTCTGTTGACTTTTTTAATGGGGACAAGTGGTATAGGAGTTAAATTAAAATTGTAATGAATGTTGTGTTATCATTGGGTTTTTGTATCAATGTTGGTTGAGGTTGCGACTGACTGAATGTGCGAGTTGACTCCAGAAGTTGTGTGTGTGGCTATGTAAGGAGGTCGTAAGAAGACCGGTTTTGGTCGCACAAGAAGAAGAAGAAGACCAAAAGAAAGATTTCAAAGAAGAATATACATTGTCGTCGGAAGATATAGTCTCTTCTCCAAGACGAGGCAACGAGTAAACGAGTCAGCCTTGAAGACAAGTTTGGCGGGACATGTCCAATGCACATGTTGTTGTATTGTTGAGATTTTGATTGTAGAAGAATAGAAGAATCTGTGTAGGTATGTAGGTAAATGTAGTTATACGGCAGAAAGCTTTGGAAGAAGAGTCGGAAAGGTTGATGGTTACTGGTGTAGAATTTTAACGTGCTATTGTTATGGAAGACTGAACGGCCGAGGTTTGTTCCTCTGTGAGTTCCTGATGATCTTTCCACCTGTTTTTTCACCTTCCAAGATTCTTATTCTGTTGATCATCATCATCATCATCATCCTTGTATCCTTGCATGCCTTCTTGTCCTCTCTAAACCTTTGTCCTTTCTTGCTGGAAATGCAACAACGAAGATGGACGTGTATCTGATTCTGATGGGACTGACTCAACCAAGTTCAAAATTGGGAGAACCTTTTGGAACTTGTAATCTACTGTTTCAATCATCAGAAATGCTCAAATGGTCAGGTGTGATGATGAGAGGCATTTGAGCTATTAATTTTCACACAGGATTTTTTAAATGTTCAGCAGCTATGTACTTGCACTTTGTTAAACTTTGTTGTAAAATGTTAATGAAAACAAACCGGCTTGATTATGGGATGGAAACGAAACGAAAAAAGCTCTGCAAAGGTGGAAACGGGTGGAATTCTTGGAATTTTATTGTTCCGACTCGTACTCGACATTCGGCCAGAGTCTGGCCAGACTAGCTGACAGACTTGGCAATTTTATAGAGTGTTGTAAAAATTTTAAAACGTTATGACAGTCATAATAAGAAGTACGGAATACAGGGACGAGTTTGTTGAATTTGTACCGTTTTGTAGTTTGTGTAGTAGTTGTAAAAATGTTGTAAGATTTTGTTTACAAGAAAATTCAACCCCTGATAATAATGTGGGGGTGGAATCGGGTCAATACGATAGAATATACGTGGAAATTGTAAACCTTTACACTTTTTGTTTACCTTCAATTTGTGTTGTAATAAGAAGACGGGCACTTTTCACACAGGTATATAAAGATTAGGGCCGTTTTGAAAGATTTATGACTTGCCTGTATCTTCCTCAACACCTTTTGCGTGAGCTTGGCCCTGTGTTGGGAAATGAGCCAAAGAGGCAGGAGGAAATTTATATATGGCAGGCTATTGTAAAAGTTTTGGGGTTGTTTTAGCCGTCAATCAGAATTTGCACTGTTAATAAAAGGGACGGACGTTGCTGGCTGCGGTGCACAAGCGTATACAAAAGTCGGTCAATTCATCCATCCAGTTGTGAATGATGGATGAGGCTGCGTGGAGTGCGGAGACAGGTGTGCAGCAAGAGGATGCACTTTTTGCCATTTTGCGAATTTATATTGATTAAATGTAAATTATATACTGTGTGCAATTTAAACTAAAAGATGTTTCTCTCTTTTTTCAGATGGTACAAGCAATCCAAGTTTTACGATTTCACTTGTTAGAGCTAGAAAAGGTGAGTATATATATTTACCATATGTATTTTTATTTTAACATGATCAAAAGGGCGCGTTGGTAAAAATATAAGAGTTGCAACAACAACGGCATGCAGTGCGCGACGGGTGTTTGTGACTGGTTTTGTCGGCATCAAATTGAATATTGAGTGAGGTCGTTCTTATTTCGAGCTTTAATATTAAAAGACTTGGATAAGTATATAACCGGACGTTTGATTCTTAGATGGCTTTATATGACTTTGTATTATGTGTCCATATACACGTCTGTAGTGGACGCCCACTTATACACACCGACACTGGCTTTTTAAAATCTGTTTTATGGATCGAAAGGCCGGCGAGCTTAAAAGAGCAAAGTATGGTATAGAATTATGATTATCAAGTATCAAAGAAGAGCATCATGATGATGATGACGGAGAGAAGGACGTTCATGGTTCCTTTTGTGAAGTTTTTGCCCAGTTTTTTAAGGAACAAGGTGGAATAAGGATTTGATGGGCCGAGATGGACGTGTGTCGGCGAAGAAAGGACGTTAAAAACAAGTATATACACCGAACAAACTCCTAAGTTGGACTGTATATATATATGTAATATATATATGGAGGAGGATTAAATGACTCGGTAAAATTCTTGACTGGAACTTTTGGAACAAGTTGTTTCGTCATGGAAAAAGAGGCGGAACAATGTAACATGAGTTTTATGGAATGGGGCTACAACAACTGTGTATGTAGTTTCCGATGGTCTTGTGCCGAATTTTCGTTTGACCTCATCCTGTTGTTGTTTGAAACGGCCTGCTCCTGAAGACTTCAGGAGGAACCTCGACAATTTTTGATTTCAACAGGAACACTCGTCAATGTTTACGTTTACATGGCCTGAAACACATGTTTTATTCTTCTTCATGTTGGGCAAGTAGAAGGAGATGAGCTTCAATTATTGCCCCAAGTTCCTCGAGGGTGGGACATTATTTTAGTGAGGGTTTTGGAATTCCAGGCAAACTCTGTGTATTCGTTTACGTGAATTCAAAAGCAAGGGTTTCTTGATGGTATTTACTGATTGTGTTGAATTAATCTGATGAGCATAGATGAAATGTCCGGTATGTTAGTTATTCCAGTTTCTGGAATTCCAACGCTTCCAATCGCTTCTTTTCCTCCAGGTTGTATAGGCTTGTGTGGAGCATTTACCAAGAATTTACTGCGCAAGCGCAGTGGACCTGGAGAAAGCCAAGAAGAATATATAGGAGCAAGGCAAGCTAGTGCAGCAAGGAAACGCGTATGGTTTAACCCTTGTGTGTCTATATTCGCTCGCCCACCCATCAAAAGCGGGCAGGCGGATGATTGAAAGCCGGGACGACGAAGAACGTTTCGTTAGTTGTTGGTTCGTTGGAGCGAAGTAGCGGAGAAAAGTTGAAGAGATGCAGTTGGCATGTCAGATGCAGCCGTAGGATTGATGATGATAGGAGAAGAAGGCGGGAACACTGCGCCGTGAAGCTTGAATGAACATTGATAGAAATGGCAAGAGAGAGAGATTCTAGCAAGTTTTCTAGGGCTAGAAGCCATGTTCCAGAAAAGTGTTTGTTCTATACAGCTTGAGAAGCCTTCTGATTACTATTTATCCATCCGTTACGAAAAGGTAATTAAGTCTGGACGAAATGGGTTTGGAGCTGCCGGAGCTATTACTGGAGAATCTACATAGGCTGCTGATAAGTGAGAGCAAGAAGAGAAAGCCAGAGACGGAATCTGAGAAGGGGAAAGGAGCTCGTATAAGAAGAAGGCGGAAATTGTGATCTTGATTAAAACTATTAATCACCCGCTAGTGAGCGGATAGGTAATAACTGCCAGCCTTTCCAACAACGTAGACTGACTGGGGACAAGCTAATGACGAAGTCGAAGAGGAGAAGAAGAAGGTCTTGGCGGGCTTTGGGAAGGTTTGGCGCGGACGGAGGCCTGAATGAAATTTTTCGCAATATCATCGCCTAACAGGAGGACGCTGTGAGGAATAAGCTGAGGAGGTTGAACAAGATATTAAATGCAGGATTTTAAAATGCGAAGCTGTCAATCAGAAGCCAAAGTTTACATTGTATAAAGTGTGTGGTGAACCATATGCAAGCAGTGCGTGCTGCTGGTATTGTTGAGGTTTTTGAAAAGAGGATGATGCCAAGGCGGTTGATTGTTATTGTAAAAATTTAACCCAATGCTCCCGAATAGTCCCTGAATAGTGTTTAATCGGACTTGAAAATGTTTTATTACATGGAGAGAAGGGGAAGAAGGATTGTGTTGGCGGTGTAATCCCGGAAAAGCTGTTTGGATAAGAGAAGATGATGAATGTTGCTTTTGAGGATATATATTATTATTATATTGGCTCTGATGGAGGAGGTTGGTGGTGAAGGCGAAGCGGAATGATTGACAAGTGCATACGGGAACTATACACAACAAGAAGATACAAACATTGACGACGTTAAGTAATGCGAAATGAGGAGGGAGTCGAGGGAGCCGTCCGTTTTGTTCAAGGTGTCAGTCTTTATTTCGGTTGAATGGGTTGATCGGATGTGATGGCAAGACGACGCAAGACCAGTTCCAGCCAACGAGAAACTTTATAAATGCCGAGAGTTGGTCGAGTGTGAAATGGTAATGCATTGATTACACAATTTAAGTGTCATTGGCGAAGATTATTATTCGAGTCGTCGTTGGCTGGTACAAATACATATTATGTTGACATGAGACATCACATGGACGAGAACTTGTCAGAAGCGACAGACAGTGATTATCAAGTTGACATGTGGAAACCAGCAGGATTGTTGGTGGCGAATTGAGTTGAATCTTCAAAACTTTGGTGGTCACTCACGATGACGCGGAGCAAGCTAAAAAAATACTCTAAAACTGTATCATCATGTTCGAAGTTGCTGAGCTAAAATTTTATATTCGTTTTTGCCAGGTACACGAACTTTGCGACAACTTTTGCCACCGCTACATTAGTTGTCTCAAGGGGAAGATGCCGATCGACCTTGTAATCGACGAACGGGACGGCACCAAACCGCCGTCCGAACTGGGCCACACGGGCAACGGCGACGCTTCCCGCTCACTGGATTCCGCCTCTCATACGGACGGCGCGAGTACGCCTGATGTGGTAAGATGGTTTTGTCAAATTTTAAAATTAAAGCAATACAGAATTCAAAGCTATTATACGGTAAAGGCCAGATGGCTAATGTGAGAGCTAGACAAAAAAAGAATACAAATTTATACCAGGCATTACAAGCTCGTAAAAGCGAGTTTTAATTGTTCTGTTTTTTTACAAAAAGGGCCAACCTTCTTGTTTTAAGTGAGCATTGTCTTTGATTCAACGATATAAAATTATGTGAGCGGGGAAAAGAAATGTATGTGTGGGGAGGGACGCTGTGGCTTTTGATGAAATGATTATATGGAATCTAATAAAGCACACCTCCGCCTCTCGGTTATTGTGAGGAGGTGCGAGTTTTATGATGAACCAGCTGTAGAAACCATGTTGAAGGAAGCGGCGGCGACTATAATGGAAATTGTGGCTCGTTTGCGTGAAGGTGGATATAGCGTGACCTATGATTGCATCCGAAGAACGCTGGGAAACGGTCCTCGCCATTTGATACCACATTGGCCGTCGTCGTGCCGAGTACAGTCGCGGCGACCACATGGAGAAATGACACCCCGTGTGCAGAGCATTTTGATATGATAGTATTGCCTGCTTTGCTTTTTGGTGGTTCTTATGTGGCAGCTCCGATGGCCCGTCCAAGTGGAGTATGTCATGCAATCGGGAACCTGATCGGATGCAAGCACAAACATATAGGATTATATTATCTGTATAGCTTCATGTACATAAAAGTGTTTCCGTTTGCACGCCATTTCATGATCATCCTTCATTACCAAGCTTGTATAGGCTTTCAAATAATGTGTACAAGAGCGACGATACAATTGCTTGAATTCGCCCCAAGGTGCAACTCGCTCCGTCGATAATGGGTTTTGGCCAAAGCGTGGGCTGACTGCGTCCAATGTCGAATAACTTGGCCCGGCTTGTATTAAATGTATATGCATTCAAAAACTTGTTGTTTCATATGAAATGGGCTCCGCTCAGTCAAATGTAACTGGATACGGATACGACAGGCTGAGGCGGGCGGATTGAGTATCTCGGTAGAATTTTGTGGGTTTGGGCACACGAACAGTGAATTTTGTAGAGGATGATGGAAATTACTTAATGCTATAGCAAACTGCTCATTTGTGGTTTGGTGTCTCTGATTCTGGATGAATGAATTTGATCAGCTGTGATTTCAAAAGGGTTGTATGTAATTTACAGGTGTGCCAAGAGCAATTAGTAATCAAGACGTTCCATTATTTAGAACAGGGTTTTAGCTTGATTGAAATGAGGTGTTTGTTGCAAAAATGTTTTGGCAAAAATTCTACTGCATTTACCCACTTTGTCCAACTCTGTAACGACACCATGATGAATGAGTTTTGCGCTTGACCTTATGGCGTTTTGCCCCGTGTCAATAGACAAGTGGAGGTTGTCAGCTTTGGGCAGGAACAGATTGATGACTGAATGGATTATCATCACAAGGAGACGATATATAGAATGAGGCAAGGGTGGCCCCCGTTTGTAATTACATGTTTTCTTTTCTCCCTTTTGTTATCCTCAGAGCTCTTTTTTCGTATTTTCCTATTAACAAGAATCAGAGAAACGAGGGCTCTGCAGCTGGAAATCTATAGCATGGAATGCTTTGGGGAAGAAACCAAGTCAAATAATAATATAAGCCTTATACGCTTTTAGAAACAGTTGTGTCTCAGTTGTGGAAGCTGGCTTTAAATACCGAGATTACGATTGTGCACATGTGTCCCCTGGCAGGGATTTTGTTGGGCTGGATGCAAAATTAGCAGAGACTTCTCTTGAAGGAATTCTCCGGATTGTATTGTCCTTCATGGATAGACAAAGAGTACTCAAAGAAAACAGTCGGAAACGGTGGACGAGGAGTTAATTTCTCCTACTGTCATAAAGGGGGAGTTTTACAGTGTGTTTTTGAGTGTCTTCCGAATGTTTGCAAATTGCCATTAGGCGGAGAAGGTCCATTGGGTTTTTATTATGGGCCCCTGTGCGAATATTTGGAGGGTTGTTCCTGGTGGACGGTATGAAGAGTATATGGAGATTGCGTGTTGTCTCACAGTATTTAGACGGCTTCTGAAGAAGCTATTACAGCCCCGTTTCGTTACCCTACGTTAGTAATGGTAGATTTGGTCAAGTGACACTTTGTTGTTGGTCGAGTAATTTGGTTGGTGTGGGCAAATGTCTCGGAATGGAAATACATTTGGAGGCATGAGGGAGCAATCGCCTTGTTTGTAATGGTTACCTGGATGTAATTGAAGGTTGTCGGAATGATGGCTTTTAGCTCGGGTAATGGTCCGGCAATGGGTTGTTGGTCAGAAGGGGCTTCTGAATGGGTGGGGAGGTTTCGTATATGCATGTACAGCGGGGAATGGTCATAGAGTAAAATCCAGGGATTTTCCCACTGGCTTTTATTGCCAGTTAGGTAACACTAAAATGATAGGAAGAGGGGATTCTTCTTTTATTCACGTCCACGCCAAGAGTCCAAATAGTAAAGCACGTCCAAATTTTGATGGTCCACCTCGGGGGTTTTTACGACAATTTGCAGTGCCTTCCAAAAGGCTTTTATAAGGGTTGGACATGGAGTAAACCGAGAGGGCTGTTTGGGGAGACGTTTTATGAGCATTTGAACCTTGTTTTGTGGTTACATAAGATTTCCAGGACGTCAACAACAAGAAGTTGAGATACTTGAGAAGAATACAAGGCTTGGTTGAGTGACAGGGAGGAATTTGGCGAAATTCTTCCGAATGGAACACACATATATTGTGTGAAATTAAGGCTCTGAAGTGAGTTGAAGAAGCTCCTGTTTCAAGTGACATTTAGTGACAGGAGGATATGGTGTGCATAATGTTGAAGAAGAAGAAGCACAGTTTGCATAATGTATCAAGTGTATGTCTGCTGGTAATTCTAGTTGAAATATAATGGCTTTGATACATCCAAGTAGTGGAGAGAAAAGAGAGGAATTAATATTAAATGAAGAGGGGTGTCAATCAGAAGCCGAATATTTCCAGACTCGTAGAGGTAAATTGAATGACAGTTGTTGGAGTTGGTTGAGGTGGTGGAGAAAGTATTTAGAGTGAGTGGTGGGAATGGCGGGGGATTTAAATATTCACGAACCTCCAAACAAGGCTTCAGCAAAAGAGGAAAAGTTGAATATGTTGGATCGGTAGAAGAGGGGTTGCTGGAAACTAGGAGAAATTTTAGGAGCGTGTGCGGTAATGTGATTATTTTGGTGAAATTATCCAGCAGACAGAATACTTCTACTACTCGAGAGGTGGAAGAGGAGCTGGAAGAAGAATTGACAGTTTGCGGATACATTTTTAATACAGCTGGTTTCCTGAAGAATTCTATATACATATAGTGGATATCAAGTAAGTGGAGAAATGTCGAGAGAATCTGCGGCGGGGACGGAAATGGAACGAGAGAATGCATGTCCAGTCGGAAATGGATTCCTCGGCAAATGGACCTTTATTCATGTACATCAACTGGTTTTGCAATAATGGCGATTGGAGACCTGATATGCTGAAATGGGTTTTGGAGAAGGCTCCTCCGATGATATTTGTGACACGAGCGACAAGGACGGACATGAAATGTCCGGTCCATGTCGTAAATGAACCGTGGAGAAAAAGATGCGAGCCGCCGCTGGCAGACTGATAAGAAGATATTCGACATTTTTCGAACTTGGCATCAGTATCGGAGCAGGAGGAGCTTTCTCGGGAGATTTTGATTAGAACCAAAGTTTGTTGCTAATGTTCGGGGAGGGAGGGAGACGGATAAAAAACATGGAGTAAACTGGGAAAATAGGGGCGCAGGGTATTACGAAGCTCAAGCCGATACACATGCTATTGATTGGACCGAGAAGGAAGGAAAAAGATTGATAAGTCCCTTGACCGAAACGCTATTTCATTTTAATGGCACTCTTCATGTCCAAGTCAGTCCAGAGTGGTCCAGGAGGCAGCAACCAGAGCTCTGAGATTCCATTAGATTGTTTCTCCCCGTAATGGCATCTCACAAGACTGACGAGAGTCAGTCCATTTCAGAGGGAGGAACCAGTGGATTCAGTGACTTCCAATGCTCAATTCCAGCTGAAAGTGTCCGAGCTTCCCACTAGGAACGTCGAAGACGTAAATGGAAGAAGGGCATTTCGATCCATTTAACTTTGGCTAATAGATTCGATGCAAGAGCCGAATTTTGTAAAAGGTTTCCAGGACACCAGCAGAGCTTCTGTTGTATAATTTTTTGCAAGACAAGAATCCAGGGCTTTGAATTTCGGTCACTGAATTTTATTTCAAAATTCCAGGATCCTTATGGCACAAAATTCCCAAAAGCGGATAAGAGTCACAGCCCCGTTGTTGCTAATTAAATTTGTCGCCATGATTTATGGTTGTGGATGAGTGGTCGTCGTCGTGAAAGAGCCTTGAATTCTCGGTTGGCATGAAAATGTTCAGTTTCAACTTGAAGGTGAAGAACATGGCTGGTAATGGCTTTGCGCTTAATTTGAGCTTGTAACGCTTTGGGTTAATGGGGAATAAAAAGGAAAAGTTGTTCAAGATGATGGGACGGGACAGGTGAGAAGTGAGGGGAACGAGGAAGGAACATTTCAAGCTGAAATGTTGAAAAAGAGGCTCTTCTTCTTCTCCCATTACACATTTGTAGGAGCAACAACTCCGGTACTTTGGTGATGCAATCGACTCGGTAATTGCTGTCCGTCAGACTCAATGAGAGCTTGAGATGTGATGGAATTTGTGGGGGAAAGACTCCGAAGAGCCCAACAAGACTGCTTGCCGCCGTTTCCCAAATTATGATAACCGCGTAAAGTTTCCTCCAGACCAAATGGTGCTTCGATGCTCTTCGATACTCTTCGATGAGAGCAAGAAATTATTGGGTAGGGCAGGAGCTTGAAACCCAACGCCATAATATAAATTGATTAGCATAATAGATTGAATTGAGCATGAACAGAAGGGCCTCAACAAGTCGATTCCTTTGGAAGCGATGGGAATTTGATTAGTGACAAGGACGGAAGGAGAAAAGTGCTCAAGTCTCCTTTACGTCTGATGAGCATTAAATAATGTTATAATACAAGGGTGGAGTGAGAAATATGACGCTTGAGAAGTAAATTGGATTTAAGCGCCGCCAAGTGTGTCTATACTTACTACTCCGAACTCGGGTATTTTGAAGGTGGGAATTTGGAGGTGTCGTCTCTCCGTAGCCACAAGTGCCACTTCATAGATTGTCGAGGACTTGAAGAGGTTTTGGCTGAAACAGAATGGTTTGATTCGATTGACAGTTGAAGTTTCGCTATGGGTAAATTTCCAAAGCTCTGGGGTTTGATGTAATGTTTAATTCAAAAGTAGGAAGGAGCGAGAGCATTGTCAATCGATGGCCACTCGTTGGTGGACCACCCTTGAGAAGAAGCGGATTGATTGAATTTTTGCAATGAATGTAATAGTGGTAAAAGTTGGTTCCGCCGCTGCCGCCGCTTCCTTCCCTGAGATAATCCAATAAGGGTGGCAAGTGGTGGTCTGGTGGAGGCCTAGGGAAAAACTTGTGTCTCTGTCCTTGTTTTGTATTGTTTCGATGGCGGATGTGTATGTGTGTGTGTGTGGTATGTTTCTTGGGCAAAGTTGTGTCTATTGTTCGGGGACGTGATGCAGACTTGCGGGTCTTTTGTATGAGAGCATATTGATTAAAATCCCTTTGGCGAAGCGCGTGTTATGGGAAATTTTTGGCGGACGCCAAAGTTGCCTTGAGGACACTGAAGTGAAGCCGTTTGCTCGCGAGCTTCTGGCGCTGATTGGCAAGTTGTTGTTCTGGTAGTGACGGGCGGCGAGTGGCGATTGTTCCAAGCAGGAATCGGCGGCGGATCTTGTCCGCTCCTACACATGATTAGTAGTTATGATGATCAATGTGTAAGCTGGCTGTGCGAATTGGGACTTTTGGGAGAAGGGGAAGGGTGAGAAGAGAAGGATTAGAGAGATTTGATATTATGGGCCGTCATTAGTACGTCGGAGGGGCGTCAAATGTAATCCGGGCTGACTGAGTCAGGATTCGAGGTCCAGGATGTGGATGACGACTGAATCATTTGTCGATGGAGAGAGAGAGACATGGACATTCGCTAATAACAAGTGAAAAACTGGGATCTTTGGGTCTTCAAAGGGGAGACGGAATTAGGTATTCATTTCGGGTAAAAAAAAGCCTTCCAAAGCAGCTTCTGCTGCTGCTCATTTTGCTGGACTGCTTTGGCCATTACTGTGAATACGAGGAGGGTTCCAAAATACAGCCGACTTATTCCGGAAATCCGAGCTTGATGGTCATGGCTAATTTAACTTGGGGACAAGGCCGCCGAATTGCGACAAAAGGCAAGAGCGGAAAATACTATTGCAAGTTGTATACAATATTATATGTAGTTTTTAGCGAAACTGTTTATTTGCCATGGGCGGCTATAGGATGTTAAATTGCTGTTGACTTTTGGTGGACACTGTGTATTTACATTGTGGTTAGTTGTTGAATTGGGGTGTGTATTTATACGTGGTTTCTGAGAAGACGCTTCGTTTGATAAAACATAAAAGGAGGGGATGAATGGCTCGTTGATTGACTAAAAAGCTGTGTCTCGTGTCGAGTGTCCAGGTGGTAAATGAGGTTCCTATACATACATGAATACGACGGACATGAAAAAGAAATGACCACCACGTACGTCGATGGTGGTCAGCATGGCCATCGAACATGTATTTATTTAATACTATTAAATTGCTAGAATTTTAGCTTAATGAAAGTTGTTTGGGATTTTGCAGAGACCTCCTTCCTCCTCGCTCTCGTACACTGGTCAAGGTAACGACGACGCGAGGTCTCCAGGTTCCGGTGGCACGCCCGGACCGCTCAGTCAACCTCCCAACTCTCAACTCAGCGTAGACAACGGGAGTGAAGCAGGTAAGAAATACATACGATATTTTTTAATATAACTTTGAAGAATCCCAAGTAACCCAAGACCTTTAAATTTTGACTTGGTAGAATGCAGGAATGTCACTCACTCACTCGCGGACTTTGTTTTGGAATTCACAGTGGACATGTTCCGAGTTGCGGAGCTGGAAATAGTAATGGGAGTAATGTTTAGTACGTGTAGTAAGTAGTACATGCAGTTGTGAGAATTAATTCGAAAGATAACACAAGAAGGGGGGACTCTTCTGCTGTTGGAACGTGAGTTGGGAAGCGACATTGGAATGCACCGCGTTATGGCCAGTTGACAAGTTAGGCAAGAGTTGAAAGGTCATGATGCATTCCAACTAGTTTCTTCGCCGAACATGAAAAAAGCTACATAACAGGACTCGGGGAATGTTTTCGGAGAGAAGAAGAAGATGAGATGATGGGAAAGCTTTTCAACTATACTGTATACTACGTGTGATGCTATTTTGGAATTCTTGTTATTTCTGAACATGTTCTTTTACCAAGTTGAAGCTCGCCTCTGAATGTCTGTAGTTGACTTGAAGATTGATTTGGGAAGGAGGAGGAGGAATGGCGGCGGCAGACTTACGTTACTTAACGTTTACGAGGCGAATGATGAGAAGAGGGATGATTGGGAAGAAGAGTGAAAATTGGTGGCAGGAATCTTCTTGAACACTTTTTCCTCTCCTTGTCACATGACTATTTTTGTACATGTGGACTCGAGCAGTTGCATGAGCTTCTTCCCGTCCTGTCTTGTCTTTCTTGAACATCAGAGTTCGAAAGATCAACAACAACATGTTGGAAAGTGTGAAACGGGATGCGGGTTTAAATGGCAGCTGCTCCTCCTGCAGAAGCCAAGAGATTCGAGGACGTTTCCAGCTGGATCCGGCGGGATGCATGCTTGTTTTGACGACGACGATTGTCTTTTTCTACTAAAGGGTTGCAGTTCTACCCAGTTGACTGGATAATCCTAAAAATATTCCCGCAGTTGCATTACAAGAGCAAGAGAACATTTGTTCAAATCGAGGTGCAAGTACAAGGCTTGTGTGTGAGTAAATAGAAGAACAAGATCCGTTATAGCTCCCTGCCCTAAGTGTGTATCGGGGAAAAATATCCGATGAAATTTGAGATGACACCGAAGTGCTTGGCTGAGGGTATTAGATATAAAGTACGTATGTATTTGAACAAGTTAGTGTACAAGTAGCTCCCAGAGATCTGTAAAATGAGGTGGAAAATACGGATTTTCGCAGAAACGGCATTGACGTTCAGCAAAATTATTCCTTAAGCTTCCATCAAAACTTGCAAGTTGAGGAAGACGTTAAGGTTGAGACCAGACGTTTACTCGTCAAAGGAACGAGCAGCTGGCCTCATGTTCTTTTTACTAAATAAATAAAGTTGCGGTTATAATAAATTGCTTCCTGTTTCTAAAAGCGACCACAAAAGTTTTGAAAAGACACAACACGTTTTTTAAGTGCTGGTGGTCTGGTAGTCTGGTGCAAGTGTTGCAAGTTATGTTGTAAAAAGGAAGGGATGCTTAAATACAACTGTTGAGCATTGGATGAAATTGACATGATACGTCTGAAACATTAAAATTCTGTATTGTTTTGACATTGGCTCCCAGCAAGAAGGGAGTGGGAAAGAAACTTGTAAAAGTTGGGCTTGTGGAGTTATGGAAGGGAATTATAGACTTGCGAACATTGAGCAAATTCTCACCAACCAATGCAATAAAATAAAGATGCATTAGCTTTGATAAAGTAGATTTGAAGAAAAGAAACTGATTCGGAGAGAAAATAGACAAAAGACACAAGAAAAGTGTATCTTGGTTTTTGGAAGAAGTGCGTAACGTGGAATGAAATTAGTTGCTATCGTTATTGCATTGTAAAGAAAGGAGAAAGAAACTGAATTACTACAGGACTTGTTACATGGTTTTGGTGTGACAACAATAGGGCCCACTATTTATATTTGTTGTCATCGAGGGCGAGAAAGATGGGCTGAATTGTAATGAATATGAGGGAATTCTGAGGAGAAACAAGAGGGAGAAAATAATGTGTGTGATGATGATGATCAAGAAAGTATGAGTTTCTTCAAGAGAAAGGAGCCGATAAAAAGTTTTTCTCATTAGCAGCGATAAAAGTTTTGCAGGAAGCAAAACTGACTGAGAAAAGACTCATGTTGGTGAAAGTGAAATGAGTGAATGAATAGAAATACTATGGAAGCTGATGAATAACGTTAACGTTATCAAAGGCTACTGGGGCTTTCACACTTTTTGAAGACAAAGGCGACAGACTTTTGTCAACGTTTGTCTCTGTTTTCGGCGGTATCGCTTAATGTAATTTTACTTGTTTACACAGTCCCATCTCCTGTTTTTGTTCGAGGCGCTTTTGCCAATTTTGCAAAATTAGCCAAAGTGACGACAGACAACACCATCGAGGAAGGGTTAGAGTGTGAAGAGCAAAATTAGATTTCTCGAATTTGCCTAATGGTTAGAATAGGATATAGAACGAGCGGAAATGTAGTTAGGCAAATGATAGGGATTGGTGTGGATTGATGATATGCGTTTGATTGAGTGGATACGGATTTGATTTAAATCCTCGAGTGGAATCAGTCCTTTGTATATATGTACTTGCTTTCAGGTTGAAATTGGATTAGGATATTCACAATTACCTTGATGCTTAATGAAGTGAGATGAACTGAAAGTGGTTTGGTTTCAAGTACGGGCAAGAAGAAGATTTCGAACTGTGTAATGAGGTTGAAGGGATGATGAGAAATAACAATGGGAAATACAGTCGCAACTATGGTTTTTTGGTTTCTTTTCACATGTCACGCTTTGCTCACAATGTTGCTTATGTTGTGGTTATTTGGTTGGATGAGCTTTGAGCTTGGAAACTTGTAATAAGGATTGGAAGTGGGAGCTGGACTGGTCTTCCTCGTAGTCATCATCACGTTGAGTCGACAAGAGTTGATTGCAATTAAGTTCGGGGCGTTAATGAGATTTTTGGAAAAAAGGCCTTGCGGGCTCAGGTAGGATTGGAAATCGTGAGCTTCGTTTCTCCGTTTACTTCTTCTTCTGGACTGGATTTGGTGAGACTGGTCGTAAATTACGAAATGTGTTTCATGGTGCCTCGAGTGGTGGTGGTGGTGGTTGTGGTGATTTTGACGAACCAGAGGAAATGCAACAAGGTTTGGGAAAAGTTGTACGTGGAAAAAGGTAAAACGTGGCTCGGATATGGGCTAATGGATAATTCTTTTTGAGGTGCTTGTTAAAAGAAGCTTGTTAACCTGTTGTGTGGTTAACCACGTGGATTTCTTGGAATCGAAGGCTTGAAATTGGAATTAGGCACAAAAAAATATGAAAAAGTAGAAATGAAACAAGAAGCGTTTCAAAGAGATGTAATTTGTTGATGATAATTACATATTTTAGAAATTTTCATCAAATCCAGTAAATGGGATGTGAGAGGGGGCGCAAGGGTCGCAAGTTTAAATTTGGCCCTTGAATAATAATATTGCAGAGATAATGAAAAGAAATGCGGATTGTGTGAAAGTTTTGGTTGCGACTCCGGCTTGGAAGTCAAAGGGTGTTGAATATAAATACAGAGAGAGAGAGAGGCAAGTTTGAATTAAATTCTTCTTTGTTGTTATAAGAAATTCCAAAGAAGATAGCAGGGTCGAGGTTATACTATTTGTTTCGTTCACAGTCTCAGCTCAACTTTAGACCCTGGAGTTGAGGGTATTAAAGTTTTAAAAGTTGCAAAATCCCCGAGAAAGTTGCGTCTCTCAGGATAAGAAGAAGATTCTTTTGTGGAATTTTCAAGGAATTTCTGTATGTGTGATATTATGGTTTCTCGATTCATTAACAAAGTAGTTTTGGGAGAAAGAGAAAATTCGTAGAAGAAGTAGAAGAAGAAAAGCAATAATGCGCTATGTGAGGATATTGGACGCGGACTGAAATAGGGTATTTTGGCTTAGCAAGAAAGGTTCGAGTTCGGGGAAAGTTTTTATTCCCGCTCATAAATATTAGCTCGGTGGCAAATGTTTTGTCGAGGCCGCTTCTAATTAGATGTGGCGAGGTTTAATCGTGTATAAGGAGGAGATTGAAGAAATTAACGCGGCACTCACAGTATTCGAACAATATCTGAAGAAGAAGAAAGTATGAAAGTAGACTGAAAGTTTTTCTCAAGCTACTGAAAATACAGCAAAGAATTTAATGAAATTAACTCCTGCCCGCCTGGTATCCATCAAGCTTGACACATATGGTAAAAAAGCGAGTGTTTACGCTGTCTGTCTCCCTGCTACTGTGTATTTTTGTATTTGTTGTGTGTGTGCATGTCACGGGAGCCGAGGTCAGAGATTGGTAGCATTTTGTGGTTGTGAGGTAAGACAGACTTGATGGTTGACAGGCGGAATTGTTGTGTAGTCGTCGTCGATGGCGGTAGTTACATATGCAGTGGCTTATGGTCTTTTGTACTTTTTGTTTTTAGCTCTGGTCGAGTTTTGGACAGGTAAATAATTGTACAGAAACCGTTGCTTCTGTCCGCCTGATGCAGCATTTATTTGGTAGAAGCCTTAATAGAGCTTAATGACGACGTTAATTCAATAAGTGCGCGGCCTACCTGCACGCACTCATAGGGTCGCTCTCCCGAATGACTTTTTGATCTGGTGAGCGGAGAGCAAGCAGGTGGGAGTATATATGCGTGACTCGAGTTGATACCAAGTTGCTTGTCGAGGATAATTTGTGAAATTAGCTCAAACTAGTCCACATGATTGTCATTATGTATTAAAGGCTCCACAAGAGCATGTGGAATAGCAGTAGTAGTAAGATTATTTTTTTGATAAGAGAATTCTTCGTGATGACGTTCAACATTTGTCGTGGGCGGAAGAAGATTTTGAATCGCATCCTTTTTTATATGGGTGATGATAGTTATTTGATGCACATGTCAAGTTGATGTTACGAGGGCGGTAGTGATTTGGATCGAAATAAGGATCAAGAATATCTCATATGACTGACGGCATAATAGGGTGTTGATGACATTTAAACAAATACTAACTGGAGAAGGACTGATTGTGTGTTTACATTTTTGAATTGTCCTCTCATGTCACAAACACACATGTTTGGTTTGGTCTCTGATGACATTTGCTTGTTGCAGCATTATTATTATTATTATGCTCGTGTATTACTCGGGCGTGTTTCCTTCAATTGTTTAACAAGCTGTATTATTCAGGTAGGAGGAAGATGAGGACGCTGATGACAATCCTTGTCATCATCATGACAAGTTGCTATTCGAGATGATATTCTGTCACAGGATACGAAACTGGAGCGTGCTCAAGGGCTTAAATGTAAACAGTACGACAGTACGTATATCTGTATTTTTGTGGTCGACTGACACGCCCTCTATCTATTTGTGAGTCGGATTCAAAGGTCCTGATTGGAGGTCGCAAGGGCTGAGTGACTGAGAGTGAGTGAACGTTATGGCTTTGAGGTAATTACAGGTGAGAGGAGATTGTTAGCCGAGTCTTTTTGTATTGAAGGAGTTGCCTTGGGGTTTTGGATATATCCATACAATAGCCGCAAGACGATGATGATGATGATCCAATGCGTATTCATCCGGTTAACATGTTTGGCTTATTTCAAAGTGACTTGTGTGTGGATGAAAGTTGAGTCGAGTTGAGTTTGTGAAAGGGAATAATGGGCGGCTAATGCGAGACTTTGGTTTTCATGCTCATTAATATTCCAATGGGATTTTTTACGTGTCCAGGTGGATGGACGGACGCCGGTGGCGAAAAATAAAAGGGTTGTGCCGTATACATGTAAGGGGAACCAAAAGAAGAAGAATATACAATAGAATGCGTGTATATGGATATAGATGATGATGGAATTGAGAAGATGCCTTCTTTTCTTTTGGAATTTTTTGATGCCTTGAGGACAAGGCGAAGAAGAAGAAGAGAAGGGAAAAAACGAATACAAAAGGCCCGGGAAAGGAAGAGAAGAATGTTTGCATTTACATGGTGGTTTACCATTAAAGGTGTTTTTCATAAAACCAAGTGTGTGTGTGTTTGAACGAGCGGAGGACGCCGGGCACATGCTATTTATTATTATTATTTGGTATGGACGACCAAAGGATTTTTTGGTGAATAGGCCCTTGATGAGAGGAGGCTGCTGATGATGATTATAATGGGCTTTGGTGTAGAGCCGAAACGGGAAAAAAGTATGGACCGATAGGAACAAGTGGTGGAGATATCAATATAATAATAATAGATTCCCTCGTGAGCCTTTGTCCGAGGCGTTTTGCGACAATGGAACTCAACGGCACAGGTGGCCGTTGATTACAGGAGGTGTGATGGAAATAAAAGTGTGGTATTGATCCCAAGGGCTGCAAAAGTTTGGAAAAAAAGAACAGTTGGCGAGAGGTAATTGAGAAATGCTTGATGGACTGTGTAATGGCGAAAAATTTCCGTTTAGCCATCGTGAATCCAAGAAGAAGAATCACTTGAATCACTTTGAAAGCGGTGAAACCTCGAGGGATGATTCCGAGTTTTGGAGCTTCAAGTCACGTTTACAAGAGGCTCTCGAGAGATTCGTGTGGTTTATAATAACAAGTACAAAGTAGCGCGGCGGCGGTGTCAGTCAGTGTATTGGAGGTCTGATTTTGTATTCGTCTAAGAGCTATGGTGGTGGACTCGGTCAAAAATGGCAACGTGGTCAGCCTACGAAATGGTAGACGGAATGGCGAACCGGTTGTTGTGTATTATATAAAAATGTGTGACTGACTACTTTAATGGCGATGGTCAGAGATAACAAGGTTGTATTGGAAGGAGATATTCGGTGGCCTTTTCTCATTAGCAGGTGAATGATGACCATGCATCATTCCACGGAACGGAGATGTGTGAATGTAACGTGTAACTGTGAAGGCTAAAACGCTAGAGGTGGGCCAATGGGAACTGAAACACTTGGAGAAAAATTGTGATTGACGGTCTCAGGACACTCAAGAAGAGAGCCTTGCAAAGGTGTAATTGCAGTAATGAGTGGAATCATCATACAGACTTGCTCTTATGTAAGGTTGTAATATAGTCGTCGTCGTCCTGTATCGTCCATTCAACCTGTAATTTACTCTGGGCGAAATGCATTAGCTCCTCCACCAAGAAGTAGTGGCCCAACAGATGTAAGCGGAGTGATAAGGCAATTTTTTATTTTAGCTCGAGGAAATAAGAAACAAGCCCATGATTTTTTCACGACCTGCTAATTTGTCTCTAGTTTTCAGGACATTTTTCTCTCGGATAAATAAAATGGTGATTTGATTTAAATGAGCGGGCGAAACTAGTATGCTAGCTGGAGATAACAAAATTCGTCGGCGTGTCGGTGAATACTTTAGCTTATATATTTCCAGAAGAGAAGAAGCGAGATTCTGTGAAGATGGAAAGATAATGCATGTTTAGCTATAGAGCGGTGGTTTTGTATTATTCGTCAAATCGGTTGGTAGGGGCTGAGAAGCATTTGGAAGCCGCTCCGAGTCCTCCGAGGTACCATAAAACCCTTATCATCCGCTAAATAGCCCTTCTAATAGCCTTTTCATTATCTACTCTTCATTTCACTCTTGTTGGAAGTCTGAAGTCGTTACCACAATGTAATTCCTCTCTGTATTTTTCACAATTACTTATTCCAAGTCATGTAGCGAGCGGCGGTGGTGAAAGTTGTTGAGCCGAGAGACGGATGAGTAAAGTAGCTTTTATCCAAAGAGAGCTGAATAAGAAAAAATGTTGTGTCTTTTTAATACGGGTGAAATGACGTGAATAGGTCGACGACGTCCACCAAGTCGTGGAAAAATAAAAGACAAACCGGGTATTTCATGTAGTGGAAGAAGTTGCCAAGAAGAACATGTGGAAGAGATGTTTCGGAATTGCCATGACAATTCCGGCTATGATGGACGAATGAGCAGGATGTGAAGAGGGTTGTCATAAATATGTATTTATGATGCCCGGGTTGGTATTATTATTATTGTATGCCCGGATTTTTCCCAACATGTATTGAACCTTTAGAAAAATTTACAAGGATATTCTCGCTATTTCTCGGTTAGGCTTGGATGGTCGAAGCGCTCATGCATTGAATCCAGGGATTTTTGTGGGGAATTTCATCCAGAAGAAGCTCTTATGTGGCTATTTGGAGGATTGACGTGGAGAATTGTTGTGAAGCAAAGTATTCCTGAGGGAGGAAGAAGATTATGGTCCAAATGGTCAGTTTGGGCAGTGGAGCTTGCTGTATAAGGGCCATAAGGTTTGCGGTCTCTCATTTTTCATACACGTTTTGGGATGAATTGGCAAAAGCTGCTGTCTGACCGAGAGCTTCTGTATATAAATTCCAAGTGGCAAGAAGAATAAGATGGAGTTAATTACGACAGGTTGGACGGAAGTTGATGGGATGTTCAGCCAGAGTGGTAAAACGGCGGGTTATTACGCTTAATTGCAGGTAGTTTTTCGGTAGCTGTCTGCAGTATGCCGCGGACGTGGAAGAAGATGATGATGATGATCAAGAGAATTAATAGAGTCGACGATAGTAATCGATATTAGTGGAGGGAACAGGTTGCATCTTAATTGTAATAATAACAGTGAATTGATCGGATGACGATGACGACAGGATTGCTGACTGACGCTTCCTTTTTTCTGTTGCGGCGCTTAATGGATGTAATGAGTCGGGTGGTTCTGGAGATAGGCTGTAATTATGATGAGAGCGTTGTATAGCTTTTGATAATGCTTTCCGCACTATCTGGACTGGGAAAAATAATGAGTAATTTAGTTGCATGAGTCGGAGAAGGATGGATTTCAATTATGGAGCAATCAAGAAAAGAGTGTTCGAAGTGATCAGACCATTGCAGGATTTTGCGTGAGCTGTAGTGCATAAAAGCCAGGGGAAAGTGTGCGGTGAAATTGAAATCGGCCGTGGTGGATATTAGAGTAAACACTAGCTGAAGTAAGGCCGAGTCTATGAGACGGATGCGGGCTTTTATATGTATTTCGGTTTTGGCTGTGTGTTTGTCGGACGGATTCGGTGAGATCGGAGTCAAGTTGGAGTTGAGTGAGGGAAAGGAGAAAGACGTGGTGGTGGCTGACGGAGTGAGCTTTCCGACGTGTGTATGTTGGTTCTGCGACTCCAAGAACGCTATCCAAAGTACACCAAGTTGGAGGGGAGTTGCAGCAGGAGCGGAATGAAATATTGCTGCGCTTGCTTCAGAGTTTCCATGGGCACATTACTCTGGTTGGCTCTGATGGATAGTACTTTGCTCTTTTTCGTCCGAATCCACCATTCACGTCCGTGTCCGTCCGGCCGCGTCACTTTCACCACCGAAGAAGAAGCAGCAGCAAGCAAAACTTCCGTTCTTCGTCTTCGACGTCTCTGCATCGAGCCATGAGCTTTCACTGACTGCTTCCGGTGGAGCAAAATGGGATGAAATCCGATATGAAGGCGATATGCCGGTAATGGCTTTCATTAGGAGTGTCGGGTGACTTTGAATTGACGTATGTGGGTAATGGGTACTTTGCACAGGGGGAGCATGTGAGAGCTCGGCGTTTGTTAAACCATAAGGCTTTTTGTATATTTCAGGAGCGATACACAAAAGTATATATACAAGAAAGGCATGGAGAAATGGGCGGAGTAAAAGGCGGAGGCAGTTGCTGGTGGCGGCGGCGGCGGAGAGGAATATTACCCGGGTCGGGGTTTTGTTTCCCGAGAAGAAACGTCTCTAACAGACAGCGAATGCAGGCACACGTGCCATTAAATAGCACGCGGATAATGTGACTGACAATTGCAGATTGTTGGATAAATTATGTAGCGTAGGGAAAAAAACGGATGCGTACACGCTCAGTACGTAAAATCAAGGACCAACTTTGACACGTGTCAGCCGGCTGAATGAGTATGTGTGTGTGTGTGTGTTTGTCAGTTTTGATGGAGAAATTGCATCAGTGAAAGGTGCATGTATATATACAAGAATAGAAGAAGCATGAATGAATGGATGCACTTTTTCCATGTGTTTCGCCCGAAATTCAGCAAAGTGGAGGAGGGGACGGAGGACGTGGATGATGGATGACATGCATTTTGAACTGGATTCAGGAGGCCTCGTATTGACCGATAAAAGCATGTGGAGCTCCGGGACTACTTATCATCATCAATATTGATTACATCTTGTGTGTGTGTGTTGGTGGTGGAGTCCTTATAGTAGTGGATGTCTGTGTCTGTTATATTTTATTGTTGGTGAAGGAGGAGGAGGTTGAGGATGATATGCGGAGTAAAGTGGATGGATGATAATGCAGTTTAGTAGGGTAGGTAAGTGGTTGAACCGATGGGGAAAGTTGACGAGGTTTCCACCACCACACGTTTTTTCTCCGGTAATTTTAGAAGTACAAAAGAAGTTGGGTTTTTGAAAAAGTTGTCCTTGTGGAGTATCCTGTCATTTGCAGCTTTTGTGTGTATCTTGCTGTAAATTGGGGTTGGGGGTTGTCATGGAAATTTGGCAAAAATTGCAAGATTTTCGAATAAGTAAGGCTAGAAATCGGTGGAGCGTGGTTGAAGGATCAGGGTTGATTTGGTGTGATGTGGGCATTTGTGGCAGGTTTGTTGCCAACTTTTTCCATCCCACTTCCCATATCGACATGAAGATAAGGACAGTTTGGCGATTCAGAAAAAGAGAGAGAGATTCGAGGAGGGGGAAGTGCATTCAGAAGATATTTCATTTCTTCAAGAAGAAGGAACCAAAGCTTTTACTTGTTCTTCTACATACATGGTCGTCGTCAAGATTGAGGGAAAGATGTAACGTTATTTTATGTGGATTAGGAAAGGAAAAGAAATTGCTTGTTTTTCTCGGGCAATCTCCAAGTTGAGGAGATGGGTCGGGAGTACATAGCTTTCAATGCAAGACATGGACAAATTGTATTCTTGTTTTAAAAGAGATTGAATCGGGGAGTTTTGTCACCGAACATATCTTTACCGAAGGAAATGAAGAAGCACTTACAGCGATAAAAGTAAGTAAAAGCTCAAGAAGCTCGGCTACCGAAGAGTCTCGGAAGAGTTCCAGAGAGAAAAAAAGACAAAATTGATCGGATCATGTTGGAAAGAGCATTTAAGAGCCACGGTTTTAGGGGAATCGTCTTGGTTCTGTTAAAAAAGCTTTTTGAGTGAGTGACGGGTATCCTGTAAGTTAGGTACATTTGTCAGGTGCTTTTAACATGTCAAATTTGGAAGACGTTTGCGTTTTATTGAAAAGAGCCCTTAACCCCCCCCCCCTTCACCGACAGGGGGCGGTACAATAATAAAGAGTATAATTTTAAAAGTGTCTAATAAAAATTATTTTATTTTTTTACAGGTAGTAAACGAGGTTCCCGAACTGGAAGCTTCGACGTCCCACCTTCGACGAACCATTCCCGGCATTCCTGGGTCCCTTCCTCACCTTTCCCCTACAGTAAGTTAAATTTTTCCCTCTGAATAATAATTAATTAGCAGTTAATAGACTTGAACAAGGAGGTGTCAAGTTGTACGTTTGTTGTCAAGGTGATGAAAGCTGAATGTTAAATGGCTTTTGACTCGGCTTTGTGAAGAGTGTTGACGTGGAATTGACTGATTGTGAAGGCTTTGTACATACGTTGGGAGTTGCATCGACTTTGATGATGATGCATGAGCAAAGTACAGGCTTGACGGGCAGGTTCCCGGGTGACGTGCGAAACTTGTAAATGGCGAACCCGGCAATGTTGTTGATCATGTTTCACATGCCTTACTTATTGAGACTCAGACAATTATGAATGACTGGATTTAGCAAGTCAAGGTTGACAGGCAAACGTCGAGATTGTCTTGTTGTGGAATTTGAGACTGGGAGGAGGCGGAGTCGGGTTGTGTTGCCATTTTGGTGATTTTTTGACAATTGACTTGACGGTTTACTTGACTGAAGATGGACGGACAGTTGTTTTCGGAAGTGTTGTGTGGCGGTGATGGACGTATTGTTTTTTAGTGGTGACACGACGGAAAGTGTTAAACGCTTGTTTCAATTTTGGCGGGGTTTTGGAACCAAGGATGATGATGACGATGATGAATAGTTTTTGACTTGACGGCAGTTGAAGGGATGTGAGGCGGTAGAATTTCAAGAATTTCCTCCTAAACGTGTGTGGGAAGGTGGACAATGGCGAGGAGGCAAGTTCAAAGAGGAAGTGGAGAAACGCTTCAAAAGAAGTGTGTTTAACGCCTCGGTTGGTAATATCGAAGAAGAATGGGCGCGTTGGGCGATTCGGAGAAGGATTCCTGGAATCCGAAGTCAAGTACCTCAGATTCTTGATTCGAGAAGGTACCAAAGAAGCTTGAACTTCGAATCTTGAAGCGGCGGTGGTGCCACTTGGGACGACGGATTCAATGATGATTAAGAGGGCAAAGGGGCAAGATTAGTTTGACGTCAAATTTCATTTACATTCTTGGCTTGAAGAGTAAATGGGCCTTGATTTGTGACGGGGACGAGGAATCCGTCTCGAAGCAGACTTGCAAGGTTATCGCTTGTAATGAACAATATATTGCTGAGGAGAGACAAGGGAATCTTGTAATGCCCGTGTGGGAACTTGGCATATGTGAAGCTATATACTCGTGTGTGCAATGTTTTTGTATTCGGAGAGATGGAAGAAGCGGTTAATTTATCTGTGGAGACAAACGGGCGATGGCGAAATGTCTACTTCCGAAATTGTGGTACCAGCTGCGGGGGCAACTTCAAACTTTCCAAGGCGCCGGAAGCGGATCTCGAGCCTAAGATACCCGCAAATTGGTAACGGGGCTCGATTCTCTCTCTCTCTGGGTTTTTCGGTGTATTTGAAGGGAATGAGTTTGTGCCGTTATTTATTTGTAGCTCGTTAAAAGGAAAGGCTATGGATGCAAGAGGAAGACGTTGTTGTTGGTTATAGTTTTGCTCTTTAGCGACGTTGAAAAGGACTCGGAGGAAATGGGATTAGTTGCGTCGACGACGATGGTGGAAGCTCTTCTGTATATTATATGCCGGGCCGCTAATGAGAATGGATCTTTTTCTTGGATTTCGGGCTCTTCTGCGGTCTTGGAACATGTTTTCCATTACGTCACGTCATTACGCGACGTTGGAAGGCTGCTGATGGAAGTGACGGAACAGACGGATATGTTTCGTCCGGGTCGATTGGCAAGCCGTAAGTGTATGTATGGCGGATGTGGAAATTTCGTTGGAGGTTTCGAATGAAGGATGTGCATAATGAAGTAATTTGGAACATTTTAAAAAGTTGAGTACAAGTACAGGGAATTGAAGCGTGGCTCTCAGACAGAGCAGATGCTTTGACAATTTTGTGTCACGGGTAAATGTGAAGGGACGGAATGAGTGACGGATTCGGGAAGAAGAATGCAACTTGTTAGATTTTGATAGGAAGAATCGGTGACGGTTTAATTTTTATTAGGTAATTTACCCGCCATTTACTTTGATGGGAATGGGGGGAAGATGAGCAAGGAAGAATAAAATAAATGTCATAGGCGTGGTTGCTAGATTCGGGTCTAGCGGAGGAAATTGGAGACGGTCATGAAATTGTAGCATAGGATTTTGTACGAGACGGATATGACATGAGTAGGATTGGTTGAGCTTGAACGGTTCGGATGAGTCTTGAAGACAGTTTCAACTTCTTGTCGGTAGCGGCATAGATAGAGCGCAACTTATTAGAACTTACAGGCAAGTTATTTTGAGATACCGAGAAGAGATTATAGGAGAAGTTTGTTGGCAATGGTTTTTACAAGTAGATATGCGGCTATGTTGTAGTTTTGTTCCTCGGATATTTGTTTTCATTAAAAATGTCTCTGGTTACGAGTCGGAGATTAGGAAGATGAGTTGGAATGTGACGTTGTTAGACGAGAGATTTTGGCATTTGGCGTCATGATAATGCAATGTGTGTATGTAGAACGTCGTTGTAGAACTCCTGGTGGATCTCCTTGATGTTGATGATGATCATGTGGAAAATTGTGCCAGCTTTTATTTTTATCCTCACTGCCGATAACAGTTTTATTATTTGACGATCAAACTGTTTTGTGTTTACTGTTCGTTCTCGCGTTCGGATAGGAGTCTTCTTGTTGAGGAATGAAGTGAATTTTTGGCAAGTGTTTGTCAGATCGGGAATGTTGTGTATCTTGTCAGGCGCTGACGTCGGAGAGGAAAGTAGTAAAAAAGTAAGGTTGTTTAATGGACTTGTTTTTAATGGTTCAAAAATGTGTTGGTCCGTCGTCAGTTGGGAGTCGTAAATGATATTGGAATGGACCTGTGGTGGGATTTTTTGATGATCATGTTCCACTGGACGTCTAATGACATTTTGATAACTGGGCCTGCGTCCCGTCACAAAAGTTCCACGAGTCAGAAAGTGGCTTTTGGGATGGTGTGGGAGAGAATTATATGAATATTACATTGTTTTTTAAGAGGAGGGAGAGGAGGTGGAACATTTTTAATGATGATGGAGAAGTCGTTATGGAGTTGCAGGGAATATGTACTGACAATACAAAAAGAATAGCGAGCAAGTTGATGGTAATGGCTGTCGATACTTTGAATCTTCCAAATGATATAGCGGGTTCAAAGAGGTGTTTTAAAAATGTTGATGGTTTGGTTGGTACCAATGTTTTTGCGGGATATTTAAGTTTTAACAAAATTCACTGTCTGACTGACTGAGGTGAAATAAAAAAATTAATAGAACTTGTAAACTGTGCTGTGTACATGGCAAATGCTTTTTGAAAGTGTTTGATTCTTATGGTCCAGGTGACGCAAGTAATGCCAGTATCGGGAGCGGCGAAGGAACCGGCGAGGACGACGAAGACTCCAATGGCAAGAAGAACCAAAAGAAGCGAGGCATTTTTCCAAAGGTCGCCACCAACATCCTCAGAGCGTGGCTCTTCCAACACCTAACGGTAAGTTGAAATTTAATTTTGCAACACTTTGGTCCCGTTTGAATACATGACGAAATTCGTGAGCACTTTGAAATAGTTCTGTGAGGGTTGGCTCTTTTGAAGCAAGAGACGGAATGAGGATAATTTTTGAATGGTTTCTGTAGCTGTCAGAATAGAATGAAATGTGTCGTAGTTATACATTACGTACATGTGAAATGTCTGGCGAAAAAAGTATGGTTGACTGGACGACTGTTGGTCTCGACCAACTTTTCTTGTTATCGTTTCATATTCTTTTTAGTTTTTTGTTCTCCCGCAACTTCCATCCAACCAGCCAAGATCCAAAAAGCTGGAATGTGTTTTTTCGCCAAAAAACTCCCGAATATACCACTAAACTTCCGTTGTTTCCGCACCATTAGATTTTTGTTGGGATTCATCGGGCAGTATTCGGATGTAGACAAGTTTTTTTCTTTTTCGGTTTCGAGAGATGAGCCAAATGTCCGTTGCTGACTCACGTCCTTGGAGGAGGATCAAGTCGATCAAAAGCCTCGTGTATACATTTGATATGTACACATAGAAAAAAATAAGACTTTTTATGTTTGCTGGTGCTGGACATGTGATTACCAACGTACAAGGATCTTGTGTGTACAAACAAGTAGGATTTCAACAAAAGGAGCTTTCACCGGGCAATAAGTACGTGGAGTAAGAAGGGGGGAGTCTTGTGTTGTTTCTCTTTGCTCCACTCCGAATGCAGGATGGATCAAGTCAATTGGAGCGTTTAAATTTCACAGATTAGCCATGTTTCTGAATGGGATGGCGCTTGTTTGTTGCAGCAGCTTTTTTAAGCGGAGGGTGGTACTGTAATAGGCTATAAAAAGGCGGAAGAATCCGTGTCCGAATTTTTTATCCCGGCGGGCCGAGACTGGTAATGGCTGTGGATTTGTTGTTGGAAAGGCAGAAAAAAAGAGGGACGTGGATTCAACTTTCTAGAGAAGTGCAGGAGCTCCTCCGACTCTGACACTGCAATATACTTTAATTTTGTTTATGTTTAGCAACCAGGCAAGAGAGCAATTTCGAGCAAATGTTTGATTTGGCCGTAAAAATTGATAAAGGTTGAATTATTCGGACCTGTAAGAGCAAGAGCACTGCTGCTGCAGACATGGGAAGAATATTTGATGAAACCATGCTTTCGACCGAGGATCGACACAGGATCCGGGTAATTTCAGGATGAAAAGTCATTGAGAAAGCTGGCTGGCAGAAAGTACATGTAGGCAAAGACGAGGGAGAATTCCGTGGTGGATTCAGTTGAATGAATGTTTATGAGACTGGTGTGTAGTTGACTGGTATTTTATGCTTGCTTGCGGACGATGAGGTTCTTGTTTTTGGAACTGCCGCCCAAAAATTTCCGAGCCATTGAGTCTTGCAGCGAATCGAGGGAATCGAGTCCAGGAGTCGTTCCGGAAATGAAAAGCGGGTTCGGAGGCTCTGGCCCAACCTCTGGGCTCTAATACTTACTGTGAGAATCTAATGGCCCTCTCTCAGTTGAGGGTAGCAGAAATAAGCTACAGGGTTTGGAACAACTTTCAAGTTTTGCGAAAATTTGCAGTATATTGATCAGAGTTGATAGTTGGAACCGGAAGTTCGGGAAGGAACTTGAAGACAAAATGCAACTTGCAAGTGCTCAAAGTTGGAAGTTGATTGCTGAGGTTGTCAAAAACAGAGAATTTGTGTAAAGTTTGAAGTCGGTCCCTGGGTGCTGTGTGTGTGTGAGTGACTTTGTAAATTCGTGGTTCTCTGCTGCTAGTGTACATTTTGTGTATACATACGCATAGAATCTCTGGTTGATCTTTGAAAATCGCTGTAGGAATAATAACGAGATGGAAATAGAATAGGGGAGAAGTGTGTAGTCGGAAGAAGGAAGCGAGAGAGCGAATATCTGCTGGTGCACAGGGAATATTCGGGCAGTTTGGATCCATTAAGCGGATTCAAACAAGACGTTTTGCTGGGAGGGCGAAAGGGGAAAGTTGTATAGGAAAAGCTATGGAGCAAGTTGAAGGAAATGGAGAAAAGTCATGGGGTTAACTGAAAGAAAGTGCTGCGTAAGAAAGAGCCGAGGAAGGATAGGATGACGATGACTATACAGTTGGAAATGGTCACGGAAATGTTTCTCTTTCCGCCGAGAGAAAAGTCATTTCAACTACTACTGACTGAGCAAACTGGAATGCATTTTGCAGGCCCATTTATTAGAGTCTCTGACATTTGCATCTCGCACAGTGGGCAATTTTCGGTGCAATTTGAAATTTCCAGTGTTTCTTGCGTGAGCTCAGCTGGAGTAAGGTTTTCAGAAGTGCACTTGAGGCATGATACCAGAAATACAAGAGGAGGAGAGGAGCAAAATACATTTTGAAAAGAGCCATAGAGAAATCGATAACTTCCAGATACATATCCTTGGTTGGTGCGGGGAGATGGAAATTTTCCTTGCTCTTGTTGTTGTTGTTGTTTCCTCGAGGGTTAGTTGAATGGATTGTTATATGTTGGTGCTTCCCCTGCGGAAGCGAAATTTGTCGTCCCGATGTTGTATTTAGAGGTTGTTCCGTTTCCCGGTTATGATGAAAAGGTTTGCGAATAATTTCATACTCTATGGTTCCATATATATATAATATTCCATACACACTATGACGCGGATTGTTTTTAAAAGAGAAAGTCAGGAGCCGGGGCTCCGCAGCGACTACGTGCCTTGTGGCTTTTTTGGGTTTCTTGGCTGAGGAAAAGAAATTGGTTTTCTAATATAAGATCAGTGTGATGTTAGGCGGGTCATAAATAGTGACTTGACAGGTTATTCTGAGCGGCAGCCCGTTCCATTTTGAAATCTCAAGTGCAAACTCGGCCGGCTTTTCTTTATAAGTCTCTCGGGGCTCCAAAAGGCGTCGGGGATACGTTTCTCCTCTCGCGCTTTTCTCTTAAAAGATTTGATAAGTTTTGGGAAACGGTCGGAGAGCGGTGTCTAAAGGATTTTCAAAATGGTCTTCCCCAGAAAGAAGCATATGCGGTTCTGCTGGTTTTGTGAGAAGCTTGATTGAATTTTACAGTGCTCGGGACGTGATGCAGGGGTTGTTGTTGCTATATCCTTTTACGACGCCTTTTTACATCGAGTTGATGTACCACAAAAGTGTGCGAGAGAGCTTCCGAGTATGGCGTCATTATTGTTTGTTGCATTATTATTTTTCGCCTGGGTTCATGGAAAGTGCCGGAGAAATGTACGAGACTTTTGTCGTCTTCTTTGATGATGGCAGTGTCATCATGTAATGGGCAATATAAAAGTCGTATTGCATCCAGTTGCGGTGTCAACAGTTCCAAAAGCAGACTTCTCAAGAATTTGATGTTGCTAAGATTGCTGTGCAGATTCGCAAAAAATTGTAATGCAGCAGCTTGGCTCATTTATAGTTGAATGAAGGTTTTGGGCCAAAACATTTTGCCTGTTTACATTTTTCCAGCCAATGAAACCCAGGACGGAATCGACGGAAAAGGTTGAATGGGTGGAGGGGGGAAATGTTTTCCGGGTTTTATGACGTGGATGATACCAAAGCTCGCTGGGGCTGCGCTAAAGGGTTTTTTTTCGTTGGAGGTGTAGCCGGTGCAGGGTTAATGTGGCAGTTTGAGTGGTGTTGCTTAGTCGTAAAAATACCCGGATGGGTAAATAACAAGGAGGCGGGATATATGAGGGTGGGAGAGTAGCGTTAGGAATAGCTGAGCTACACTATTTTGATGTCTTTTATTTTTTTCGCTCAGGTGGTTTTATTTATTGTGCGTTAATAATTTATTTTTCAACAGAGAAACAGGTGAATCAAGGGTTGCGTAATTCAGGCAGGAGAAGGAATTTTGAGGGGAATGTGGATTCAACGTTGTGAAAAGGATGAGCAATTTGTATTTTATTGGCAATTAACAAACTTGTTGATGGCCAGATCGTGAGGTGATTAGTAGAGGAGAAGCTTTGGAGATTTTTTGGAATGCTCAACATGGACTTTTAAACTGCTCCAGGGAAATATTTCAAGGAAACAGGTGATGATGAGAAGGAATTCCACGAAAGGTATTTAAACAAGAGTCAATTTTAAATGTTGACTGACTCTTTTCACAGCTTTGTAGAGCCTTCAAAATTCTTTTTTTCTTATTTGACGTTTTAAAAGACAGGCGGGTTTCAGATGAGTTCATGGGCGGAGACAGAATGATGCGCGCATTCTTTTTTGACAGACTCACTTCTACAGACAGCGGAAGAGCATCAGGAACCTCTGCAAAATTCAGTTTATATGTGTATTTGTTGAGGAATGAAATGAATTTTTAAAGCCGCCGCTCTATTATTATGATTGTTGGAGGAGCTTTTTTGGGAGCTTGCTGTTGATGATGATAGGGTGGTTTACGTGGTTGTAATGTAATGACGGAATGATTAGGTCTTGTGTGTTACTTAGATATAGCCGTGTACAGCGTCCAGATTACGCCTGTTCTTTTTTCACGAGCTTCATATCAAGACAGAAAGAAAGATTACACGACTATTATTACACGACTAAAAGGGAATAAGATTTAGGGTGACGTGGACAATGGACAGAGATTTGATGGACGTGTGGATGGTGAACGGGGGATGATGTAGTAATTGTGTTCCTGAGGGAAAGCGCGGCGCGCGTGCGGTGATGATGATAAGACTTGAGAAATTTTTGGAAGCCTTCTTCGATCTGGCACCTCCAAAAGTGTAAATAGGCGGCGGCGAAGCGGGAATAATAGGGCTCGCTGCCTAGTCATTGTCATTAGAGAGAGAGAGACTCTTCTCAAATGTTCTCGAGGTAAATAAAAGGGGCACCTGAATGAATATAGCACCTGAAATATAACGTGTATTTTTAGTAAAGTATGTGTACTTGTGAAGCCTTGTTTGGTGTAAATTACACGGTGTGGCGATTACAATCAGCCGGATATTGTTCACACCTCCTTTGTTGTCTTCCGCCAAAAAAAAAGCTTTGCTCCTTTGCAGAAAAGAAGAAGAAGAAGCGCCAGTTTAATGATGAACAAGTGCTTCTGTATTTGGCGACCTAACGGATGATTGATGGTCCGGTGGGTGGATTCATTGTTGTAAGGAGTTCATAGTGGCGCTGAATACTGTTGCTATACGGATCTTGCATTTTCCCAAGTTCGTGTCGTTGGACTGCAGTACGTCAGGTCTTGGATGTTGGAGCTGTCACGTTAGATTGGCAGAGGAGGAGGGTTCGTCGATAATATGCTGAATGCTGAGTTTGCGAATATCGGAACTCCAGCGAACTTGACAGTCGAAGGTTTTAGGAGGTAAAAGTGTGAATATGAGGGCCCCGGTTGTTTGTGTCTTTACTATGGAACGGAATGGGTGTTGGAGAATTGACGGGTAAAAATGAGTTGGGGAGTCGATTCCGCTGCGTCAGATATGACATGTCAAGAGGGTGTCAAGAGAAAGACATTGAGTGAATGAGAGACACGCCTTGGGCCGCTTGGGCACTTGGATCAAGAAAAATATGGTGTGGAGCAAAAGTAAAAGTCGAAGAAAATAGTGCTGAAGTTTGGTGCCGTTTATGGCAGTTAGCAAATTCCGTGAGAAATTTGCGAGTTGGATATGGTATTTTGTAAGCAATGAATTAATTGCTAAAAATTTTGTTTTTTTCAGCACCCGTACCCTTCGGAGGACCAGAAAAAGCAATTGGCCCAGGACACGGGCCTCACCATTCTCCAAGTCAACAATTGGTAAGTGTACAGAAATTAAGTTTGTTTCTTGTAGGAGAAAAAAATACTTTGCCGGATTCAATTAGGTAATAGAGCGAAGCAAGTTTATGAGGAGAAGCTGAAACTATTTAGAAATATATCGATGCGTGAATTCATGGAATTAGTTGGCGAAATGATGATGGTCATGGAATGACGCTACAGCTGGAGCGGGAGATCCAAAAAAGAGCAACATCGGTATCGAAGGACATGACACAGACAGAAGAGGCAAACATGTTGTTGTTATTATGACTTAATTCAGTGATTTCCTTGTTGTTCTTGGCCCCTCTGTTTGCACTGGGATTTGGGAGCAATCAATACCGATCACAAGTTTCGAGCATTTGCTTTCAAGAGTATTACTTGGGCAAAGGAGAGGATCAAGTAAAAGGGTCAGCTTTTTGACTCACGAGTCCCTCACAGATGTACATGCTATTAATGAGTCTCCGGAGGACCAAAAGGGGAGTTTTGGAGCTGAGCTCAGTCGGATATTTTTGGGGTTCTGTGGGCATCGAGATGGAGGTTTTGCAATTTTTGGCGAATTGTATCAATTTGTTGGTCGCTGATGTTGAATGCTGTTTACCTGAACTTGTCTGCTGTGAGGATGGATTTCTGAAACAGCAGGAGCGGTTCATTAAAACAGTGTTGCTCCTCCTGTTTGCAAAGCTATTAGTCTTGCAAAGATGGGCCTTGAGGGAGCTATTTCGGGCGGATATTACAGGAAGCTTTTAGCTTGTTTTTTCTCCAATGTTGCGAGTAAATCCATCGGCTTTTCTATCTCTCTGATGTTTGTAGATAGATGAAAAGTCAGACGCGGACACAAATACATGTGGCACATGTTTTCAAATTAGGAAAAGCCGGCAACCATTTCGGGATGCACGTCGAGGTCGTATTGCTATAGCTGTTTGGATTACTGGGGAATCGGAAAGAAGATTACAAGATTTTCTACAGCTTGTGTTATTGGTAATAAGAATGCCGTAAGAAAGTACACAGGCTCTCTCCTTCTCCCCCGTATTTACGTTTCCGGTTGGACTGAAATTGATAAATCCCGTTCAAGATGGATGGACGGATAGGTGAATGTCTGAGCGGGTATTTTCCTCCGTTTTTCTTTGGTGGGAATTTTCCCGAGTGCTCCTGATATCCTGGATTCTGCTGGAGAAAAATGCACTGATGAATGTTTAAGGTAGGCGCGGAGACCAGGGAAAAATTGCCTCTTTAAACTTGCATGCCTTTACATGTATGTGAATTCGGGCCCGGGAAGTGAAAGTTGAGAAAGGTGTTCGTGTATTGTTATTTGTGTTTCGGTTTCTGAAAATTCGGGGGAAACAAGATTCAGGAAGAAACAGAGTTTCTATTTTTTCTTGTCCCTTTCCCTTGTTGCTCTTGTTGTTGTTTCGGTGTATTGTTATGTGAGGATCGGAATGGTTTGTACATGTAGATGAGCCCTTGTTGTTGTTGTTGTTGTTTGGATGTCTCATGAAAAATGTGGAAATTCATTCACTTGTGTGCTACACAATTGTAATGATTTCCTTGGAGACTACTCGGCTTTCTATTCCCCTTTTCATCTCTTGAAAGCTATGTGG
>JAQGBJ010000032.1:0-90908 GCA_034698345.1 Sphaeridia pumilis
ATGCATAATGTAACAATCTCATCATCCTCCCATATACACACTTTCCCTCTTCTTCTTCTTCCGCTTTCTCCAACCGCTAAAAACTCGCCAAGATTTGCATCATTTGCAAAAAACAACCTTTACTTTCTCACTTTCTTCGAGAGAACGTACACAAAAGTAGTCTTATTTTTACACCAACCTCAAGAAGAATCTCCCTAGAAATTAGTTGCCATCTTTCCCTTGTTACTTTTCATTAACGCTTCGTGTATTTCTGTACATAAATGTATATAAATGTTAGCTTTCTATTTGCCCATCTTCACCAAAATATCTCAGATACATATGTCGGTAGCGGGAATTTTGTGCGGCACATTGAAAAATTCTTTACGAGACCAGCCGCGTGTTTAAGTGCAATCGCTTTCAGCCTCCAAGTTTTGATCTGCTACCAATATTGCAGTATTTACTAACTTGACTAAAAGTTCACGTAAAATAACGTGAAAAAATACAGGTAGCGTAACCTTCGATTCTACTTATATACGTTACACCGAAGACCGGAAGTATTTAAAAACCAAAATATGGAAGGCAATGTGACATCCGCATAATTGGAGCATCCCATCGAATGCCGGAGTTCCGGGTTCTACAGCGTCGATAAAATGACACGCAGTTATGGAACTTGCAGGGAATAATTATTTATTTGGACAGGCAGCGGAACTTGTCTCAGTATATAAATACACATGCAAAAAAGTAACCAGGTTAACAAGTTTAACAAGTCGTTGCAAGTTGTATATACCGGAAACAATTTTAACCCTGAAAGTTATGAATTTCAACAGGAAGAAAGAATGCGGAATTAGTTTAGGCTATCTTTCCTTGGGTGACAGGTGCTCATTGCAAGGTCATTTGCAGAAAGTAAAAATATCTAAGCTAGTGTACGTGTAATTTTTTCTTATAAAACACTCTGCGATGCTAAAACTGTCACCATTTCAACTCTTGAGAGGCACCAGTTCGGCTCAGACCCAGGGTATCGTTTTTTAGAAATTCTTGACTCAAATTCAGACTGCCGCAAGAAAAACAGCCAAGTAACAAAAGTGATTATGGCTCAACTCAAAAAAGAACGTCGTCCCTACAATTGCTGGTTTCTACGGCTTACACCCTCAAAGATTCTCACTACGACAAAGTCGCTTAGGCCTGAAAAACTCAAAACACTGACTTTCGAAAACGCTGTTTTGTGTAATCTTCAAGCTTTAAAAATTTGTTCGAAAATAATTGGGCTTCCAGTGATCATTAAAGGGGAGAATATATTTGTCGACGATTCTCCGGCTCAACGCATGTTCTGGGCTAGCAGCCTATGCGTTATCGCACTCCACACGGTTTGGACGTTCTTTTGTTTTATATTGTGCTTGACCTTTGAACAATTTTGGAACCCGCTTCTAGCTCCTTTCAATTATTTTCTTGTTCTTGGATCCGTTATGACACTTCTCGTTGGGTGTCTCATGTTCAGCCGTCACATCCACTGTTTCGTGTTTGCATGGAACTGGATTTTAAAAAACAAATCAACAGTCAAGACCTCCAAGTTATTAGTGTTGATCCTCTATTTGATGCCACCTTCAATGTGCACCTGTACCACAGGCGTCTTGCTGTTTTTATGGCTGAATCCGGGCTCAGCAGTTCAGTTCCAATTTTTATTGACCTGGGCGTACAACGAAGGCTACTTGACCAACTCATTGGCATATTATACGCTTTTCACCGTTTGTACTGTTCTGGAGACTCTTGCCATGCTTGTGCTTTTAGGAGTTATTTCTTCATCGCTCGTGTATCAAATTATTTTCCTTGAAGTATGGACATGGTCCTGCTCCAAGCTGATTGCAAGGTATTCAAAGGCAGAGTGTGAAGTGCATGACTAAATAGCACTTGGTGGAAATGCTTCAAGTTTTTGAATTGTTTCAGTTTGAAGAAGCACCTGCCGGGGAATGTTGGAGTCCAACAAGTGTGGCGCAGATTGCAAGATTTGGCGGTCATGATCAAAATCTTCAACAGTGGCAATGCCAGTATTGTTTTCATATTCAAGGTTTCTTTCCTAGCCGTAGCGATTCCTGCAGCTTCCGCAATGCTTTTAGTCCCCTTACATGAAAATGTTCTTTTGTCACTTCTGATAGTATACGTAAGCGTTGTGGGATTTTGTCAGTACCCTTTGCTATATCGCAAAGCTTATTCCGTCTGCGAAGGACTCGAGACGGCTAAACTGGAGCTCTCGAAAGCGCAATGGCTGCGCATGCAAGATATGGCATTGGAGAAAAGGATTCGGTCAATATCAACAAAAGGTATTTTGGTGGGCAGCTTTCACGCTTTTGAGCGCGAATCTATACTCATTTACATTGATTTCGTATTTCAACAAGTGATGGATATTGTACTTACTTTCAAGTAATGTGGTTAGATTTACATTGTATCTGCAATTTCTTGTACTTCATTTTGGAACCCTTCTATTATATTAAAATTTACTCACAGCGCCACAAACCAACGTATATATAACTCTTAGAAAGAAATGATACAAAAATATATCCCTGCTTGAAATTAGTTGCCATCTTTCCCTTGTTACTTTTCATTAACGCTCCGTGTATTTTTGTACATAAATGCATATAAATGTATAACTTTCTATTTGCCCATCTTCACCAAAATACCTGCGAGGATGCATATGCCGGGAATTTTGCGGCAAGAAGTACCAACTAACCAGCAACGTTAAAAAAGTCTTTGCGGCCTTAAACCTCTTATTCACCATAAGTCTTGTTACTTTCCACTTTTGCGTTAACCGTTTCTCCCATCACGTCTTTTGCCAACTAAATTCACCTACCAACTTGCACCCGCATCCCCCCAAAACGCTATATGCTTATGCAACATTACACGCTTTCGTCTTCTTCTTGGCAGAATTCGCCCATGTACATAAACTTGCTTCCCATACCTCTTGTCTCATCTCATTCAAAATTGAATCTCTTCTTCTTGTTCCTTCTCTACTTGACTTTCTTCAGCTCGGCTACAAACTTTCACCTTGGGCCTTGATCCATTCACTCACACCTCTCCGACTTTTCTCCACGAAAACCGTCCGTCAATCCGGCCGATCCACTTCCACTTACCGCAACTACAGCTGCAGTATATATAACCATAACCACTTTCATCTCATCCCTTCTTCACGACCACCACCACCTTCCCCAACCTATTTTTTCTTTATCATTTCCCACCATGCCTTCTAATCCACCCCGAGATTAAATCTCAAGTAATTTCTATTCTTTCCACGGCACTCGCTTCTCATGTAATTGCTTACAATAAAATCCACCGCCGCCACCACAACTCCCGCATAACGAAAATCCTTTTGAAATCCACCCGCTTCCTCACACCTGATCAATTCTTCCTTTGTCTTTTCTGCACCATCAGCTGGCGAGAGCAAAAAGAACCAAGAATGCTTCAATTTCTTCCGCCAATACAGGAAATACGTCTGGAAAACCCATGTACACAACACTGCACACACTTCAAATAACATGTTTTATTCCGTCAGCTTTATTTCCGCTACTTGTTTCATCCCCGCTTCACCTTCACATGATGTTCTACTAGAATTTCTCCAGCCCTGGAAACCAAAGGCGACAGAGTCGATAAGCAAGAAACCACGAGCTAAATCTTCGGTCCAGTGAACGTTTCCCCTCTGGAGAATAATATTCCGCACAAACGGATTACTTCACCGTTAACCGCAAAAACAACATCAACAAACCTCCGCTGTAATTATTCATGAGCAAGAAACCACAGACATCAAACCAATGCAATTTTCATTAGTTATCAAAACGCTCTCTTATGAATTTCCCTGATGGTTGATGAGCAAAATGTTGATCAACTTTCTAAAATTATTATTTTTGGACTTCATATCCCCTGCGTTTTATTTCAAATTTCCCAGACGTTTTTGTCAAACAAACTAAATTTGGCCACATCTCTTGCATCTGTTTTTCAGTTGGTTCAAAGTTAAGAGTATCAGCAGTGATCTTTCATAGCAGCACATGGCCCAAATTGACTAGAATTTTTAGAAGCATCAAAAGCAAACACGGGCGGAGAAAAACAACAAAAAGCTTTCACGTCATTTGGAGGGTAAGGTGGAAAATGTCCATTTTTCTTCCATACCTGCACCTAATAACAAGTACTTTTGTCAAATGTATAAATTTTTCCAAACATTCCTCCTCCTCCACCACCGTCTCCACCTGTTTCTAAAGGTCTGTCAATTTTTCACCCTCCTTTCCTTATGGATATTTACACAGTTTGCAATTTTTCTCAGTTTCCTCCATTAGTTCCATCCACCTGCTTCCGTTGCTTTGTCAATATTTCCATTTCCCGTCATTACACACAACAAAGACATAAATCATGCCAAAGAAGCTTATATCAAAGTCGATTATTCAATAAAATGCCTTTATAGAAATCAAAATATTAAAGAATTGTATAACTTTCTCAAAAAATCGGGTTTACTCCTACACACACATACACGTGCCAAGCTTTTAGCAACGGCTGACCTTTTCCCAACACTTGGGCAAACCGGAACAAAGTTTTTCTTTAGTATAGCGTAGAACAGTTTTTCATTTCTTCCCAACACATGCCTTCTCCAACCGAAAAAATAAGAGCTTTAGTTCTTGAGTTGATCCTCTTTTTTTCTTTTTTGGACCATTGTCCAAAAATCCCTGCCATTCTTTTGCATTATTTTTCCACAAGGGGGAATAAGCAGAGCGTGAAAATTTTTCTTTGGCAGTTTCCTAGGTGAAATCAGTTAGTGGAACGGGGAAATACATCTTCCAATTGTCAGCCGGTAAACTTGGTGACTTTCTTCCATGTATAATCCCGCAGCAGCCGATACCAAAGAAACAACAAACAAACAAAGAAATATGTGAGAGAAAACTCGCCACAACAAAACAAACTCTTCTCCTACAACTTGACATAACAAATGTGGGAGTTTACAACAAACGGCATCCAATCTCTGTACACGAAATCAATTTCCAATGACATTTCTTCCACGTCTCTTGATTTCATGTACTTGCCCGTATTAGACACGACCACAGGACCAAAACTACCGGTGAAAAGTGTATGAAGAGACAAAGTATATTATTTTTGTATCTCGGCACCTGCTAACAGGCTATATAAATTTTGTGCTAAAAAACAGCATTTTTTCAGCATCCCTTATCAACGTCACCATCATCGTGTCATCATCAGAAGCTTCTTGAGAAGCGACGTTAAAAACCCGCCTTTTTCACCATCTTTAACGGCATCTTGAAACGGAATTCTCATGCATACCATTAGTGTAACTGCCTTCTCTTTCTCTAGCTGTATTTGTTGTCTCGCTCAAATCATAATTTATGCCCGGCTTCTATAAGCTTTACGGCCAATATTCCCTACACCAGTCTTCCATTCGCATAATTCAATCTTATCTCTACGACCTAAATTGCTCATGAATCCATCCATATAAGTATTAATGACGTCCCACTAAATTACCCGCCGTCATCAATCCTCTTTCCCGCCCTTCCTTCCTCCTCACCCAAATATCTTTTCTCTCCCCTCAAACACTTGCTTCCCCAAGAAGAAACCCATTAAAGGTAATAATTATATGTATATTCTTTCTATCATTTCCTCTTTCACACCGGGAATAAAAAAGCATCTGTATATGTTTTCCCTCCAACAAAAACAACAAGCTTTGTCTTCAACGTCCTCAAGTTTCACCAGGTGAAAGAATCGACTGACTTGAGTTGCGAGTTGAGACACTCGATTCCCTTTTGTCCGCCAATTTCCGCCCTCCTTTTTTGTTCTGTCCTTGTCCATTTATTTATACACACACAAGAACCTTTGTTTCAATTATTCCACAATTAATGCTACATTCGTTCATTAATTTTCATGGCCGGGCGGGACTCTACTACCAGTCACATGCATGTTTTTCCTTGCCCGCAAAGCCACAAATGTCCTTAATTACAGCCTCTGCAGTCGTCACATGCAGTAGTCGCCGACTTGAAGTCTTGTAAATAAGTATTTCAAGCTTTTCGCCAAACACCCATAATTCTGTCACCAAAGACCATACAGACAAAAATTCTTGTTTCTTTCAATTACTTTGAAAAGCCTCTCCACTGCGGTCAGCTCCCCTAAACTTTTTATTGGGTTTTCATGGTATTTTACCAATTCACTCCAAGTAGTGGGCTTCTCCAAAATTTGGCAAATGTGTTTACTGCCAAGCTACTACAAACATGGCCATGGAAGCCTTTCATAAATATATATACAATACAGAAAACAAACCACTCGACGAAACCCATCACGATTATCCATCTTGTTCATACATACGGGCACACATGTGTGAGATGATTTTGTGAAATGTTTCGCCTAAAATCCACGTTTGTTATTCTGCCAATTTATTCGCAACTAACTCTTGTATACACATTCAAGTTGCGTCCTCTTTCATCGGCTCTGGTCATTTACAACGTGCGATTCCCGGCTCCCGCTTCTACTACCGCTTTCAAACCATTAGCATTTTTATAGCCTGCTATTTTCCTTTACTTTTCTAAACCCGCGTCTCCACTATCTATAATGCTGTTAGAAGCCTCAGATTTATTCACGTCCCACCGCCGCCTCTAAACTGTAATCCCGTTACGAATTGCTCTCCCCCGCAAACTTTACTCACATTCTCACCTCATTAAATCTTCTCGGGCATTTTAAATTACGTCAATTAAAATTTCACAGCCCTACCCACCACAACATATTGTTCCCACATACGAAACTTTCGTTTAAACTGCATTGACAGCCTTCATCCTCCTGGCAGCTTATATTGCAAAACTGCACCGCCAAAACTTTTGTAAAGCCTCCGCCCTAAATCTACTTTCCACTGTCTCAATTCATTAACCCTTTGGCTTTAATCCAGACTATATGCGGCAGTTCATCAAGTTCTTGTTCTTCCTCCGTCAATTTCACCTTCGAAACTTGGAATCCACCTTGAATCCCTAAGTTGGCAACTTGGCCCATTTCCGGAATACCTGTGAATGTATATCAAGCTGCTCCATGTACACAAGGTATCTGTTTATCAAACAAATCCACGGAAATCCCTCGCTGCCCAAAAGTCTTTCTCTCTTCTCCCACCGATTTGTTCTGGAGGGATTCTGTTCTGGCTTTTTGTTCTCTGCCTCAAGTTTCTTGTTGAATTCTTGAGTAGTATGGTATAGTGGCGTAAATATCGCTAGAGATCTCTCCTTGCCAATTTGCAGAAAAGAAACATAAGAAAGGGAGAGAGAGGAAAGACGAGAGAAACAGACATTTTACGGTGGTGAAAGTAAAAGCCAGACATTGGTTGAGTAAAAAGAGAATCGTTTATTCGTTGCTCTCGAGATGCCGAAATCTATTTAGATTCCGGCCAGACCACCCTTTGCCATTTTACCAAAACAACAAGCCATGGGCTTCCAGCTGCGAAAATCATAAAACATGCGGACAACACTTTTTATATCTCACAGCCAATGCCAGAACCACGGCCGCCGCGTCTACTACGGATTCAAGAACAACATGCTACGGTTCCATTTTCTGAATTTTGCAATGACTACGTGATTTATGCACGCCACGTCAAACTCACACATACACACACACACACACACATTCCGCTCTTTTTATCATTTTCATTTGTGTAATCATACAAAAATATATAAGTATATGTACATTTCGACACTAGAAGATGTGACTTTTACTACTGCATCTAGCATTGCCATAGTCGTCATAATCACTCGCATATACATGAATGATAACATCCCCGACACCACCAACGGACGCTGTTTTATCTGCTACCCGCTTGCGAATCTCTGCATTCTTCTCCATCATCATCGCCTTGCGTTACTTGGCGATTCTCCGGCTTTGCACAGCCCATTAATGGACACTCTCGCAGCCTTCCTTCTCCTCGTTACCTTTTCTCCTTGGAAAATAGCAATTCGCCTATAGTAATTTCATCCATTCAAGATTTTGTATTCTTTCTCTCTCCACCTTCCTTTGTTCTTTTACTTTTAAAATCTGTGACGTCCAACTCACTTAACGTCCATGTAACGTAATCTTTGGCAAAATATTCCAAGACAAAGAAGCGTCCCTCAGCGCCTTTCATCCTCATTACCTTCCTCTACATCCAACTCCCATTAGCCTTTATCTTGTCTCGTATGTACGCCTGGAAATTTTAATTTTTCTCTTGATCATCCACCCTTTTCGCACCGACCCACTGATTTGCCTTTCCTCCAACTTACTTATAATAATCAATCATCTTGGCCCTTTTCAAGTACATACGCCTCAGCAAAAGCACTTCCACTCGATCCAATCCTGATTCAATTTCCATTACCCGTTCGCTAATTCATGAACATCTGCCATCGCCATTTCTGAGAAAATTGCTGAAATAATTCACATGACTAACCGAATGACTGAGCAAGAGTCAGACAGACTCACAAAATACCCGACAGTCTTGAGCGCAAAAGTTTCTTTTTCCGGGGCCAAAAAGAATCGGATTTACTTAGTCATCATTTTTTTCTCCTACAGCCTTTTTGTCCTGGGACCAGAAATCTTTGCGTGTGGCAAGGATATGTCACCACTTGGGCGCCATATATTTTTTACCCAATCTTCTATCGCCATCTAATCTCTTGATGACAACCAAATTCTTTTAACCGACTTCAACACTCGGTTGTTTACTTTGGCACGAGGCTCCTACAATTACAAATTGAATCTGTTTCGCTCTGTTTTTGCCTTGTACAAAAAAATCTATATTCTATCAACTCGCTTTATCGACCTGAAACTTTTTCTTGCAGCGCTCCCGATTCCCGATAACAAAATTCACATTACCAAAGTTTACGCATCCGACAAACTGCTCCATTAAGGAAATGCATTAGCAACCATTTGCAGCTTGTAAACAAGGCTTCATCGGCCATAACTGACAATTGCCTAGGTTCGGAGGAGGGTATGCAATCGTCGGACGATTATCGTACATTTCCCCGTGTCCTTCATGCAATCTTTCGTCCGAACCTCCGATTTTATTGTCCAAGCCCACTTGGCCAAGACCCAGCAATTTTATCCACAGTCTTTTATGAGCCTTGCTATGCATACAGCTGCACAAACTTGCAAGAGCAAAACTATTAACCCGTATAATTTCATAGGCGCAAATGCATGTGTTGGCTACAAAGCCGGACATATTTCCTAATATCCTAAAACCGTCATCAGCTACATTGGGCACAGTGCACCTAACAAACTATAAAAATTATATAGCCAGTGTTCCATGCAACAATCGTTGGAAATCAGACAAGGTGAACTATGGCGTTTATGACTCCGACCCCAGATAATCGCTACATTTCCGCCTTTCCGGAAGCCATCGACAAAACGCTTTGATTAGTTAGCTGACGACGACCTGAAGCCAAATGTGTTGTTGGAAAAGTCGCACGAATATCGTGTTACAAGCCGGACACGTACATCTGTAGCCTTGTTTTGTTCTGTTTGAAAAGCCTGGTCCAAAGAGAGCCTCAAGACGCAAATACATGTACATGTGTTGTGTGTGAAGCGTTTGACCGCGACCTGTTGTTGGGCTGGTAGTACAGTCATTGTGTGCATCACATGCAGCGCCGCTTTTGTGGACCGGGGCTTTCACCACCACATTTGCCGATCGAGTACCCCCGAGCAATTTCTAGCGGAAGCTGAGAATTCTCTAGTACTTGAGATATGTTTTACAAGTTCCATCCAGCCTCTTCTTCTAGTCGTCTAGCCAATGCCGCCAATGGCTTTGAGTGATTGATGGCTCCGATTTCGACAGCCAAGTTTACCAGGCTCTTCAGGAAACTCTTCAGGATTCATCAGTTCAACTTTCTCCCTGATAACTTTTTTATTCGGGTCACAGGATCTGCCAATGCACTCACACACTTACTTTCCCACAAAAACTTTCCTCCTTCACGCAACCCATCCTCGATCCGCACCTCCGGCAATATTAATATGCATTCATATCCAAACGAAAACAAACAACTTTTCTAATTTCCGTATATGGATTTTCTCCACAACCATAACAGGAGAGAGCTGGAACAAGCCGCAGATTTTTCTCCACATGAGTACTACATACTGGCCAAATGCATAAATTGTGAGTCAACCAACTCTCAAGCCTTCTGCCACTGCTCCACAGAACATCCGTGAGACCAAGTGATAACGAAACCAAGCAAATATCATTAAACAAATGTTCTCCGCCGACCAACTGTATTACCCGGAATACTACTTGCCATTTTCTCGCTTCGCAACTTGTCAGTGTTTTTGCACCAATTTACACCCGGCGCTCTGACATGGAAAGCAACAAGGAAGGAAACACTGATAACTTTGCCACCGACCCCAGAAGACTTGCAAGAAGAAGAAGAAACAAGTGTGTTTACATGGCGAAAATTGTCGCCGCAAAGTGGCTGGGCCGGGCACACACAAACTACACTATAGCTCCAAAATATCCCACTTATTATTTGCTTCCCAAACTCATTGAGAAGCGTAGCTACAAAGTTTACATGGAAAACCACTAAATAATGCACGCCCCACTTGCCACAATCCCACTAATGAATTTTGCACCGTATAAAACTCCCGCATAGACGCCGCCAAACAATAGTAAACACTAGACCCATTTGTCTCGCATAATGTTCCCAAACCAAGTACACAAAAGCCCACCCAAAATTCCCCGCATCATCAGCATCAAAGGATCCTCCTCTGTTTATTGCAAAATTTCCCAAACAATTAAATCTCACATAACACCAACGACACTACGCCACCAAAATCTCGTCCAACATTCCGTATAATGAGCCTCACACAAATTCATTACACAAGCCGCCAACCCAACAATGGCCTCCTTCTTGCATGTATGCAGTCTCGAGCCTTTTGCCAACTTTATTTACGAATATGCAATCAATAATTATACATTTTCCCTCCACGTTTCACTTCAGACTGACTTGTAACGCAAGGTATAACATGTAACCCGTTCATTTACATCATTCACAACAGAATTTCTCTTGTTTCAATAAAAGCATTTCGATTACTCGGGAATCAAATGTAACTCACAAATTTATTTCAGCCAAATACAGATATTAATCACCATATGTTATCACAGACAAAAGACATGTTTCATTTGATGAGTAGATGGAATCTACTGTTTTGTTTATACATGTCGCAAGGTTCCAGGTATAAGTCAATCAATATTAATTTTTGCTACGTAAAACCCTATATTTTGCTACATTTTCATAACGCGCTCTTGTCAATACAAAATTATATATGACAGAATATGCAATAATAAAATACTTGTTTTCCTAACACTGAAACCAATTTAGGCCAAAACTCTCTGTTTTCAACAAGTCAGATTCCAAGTCGAAGTTGAAGTCTCCTAACTCTCATTCGCCCACGGCATTCAACTTGGCATGTATACGCGGGAACATGTACGAGCACATGTTGCACATTTCTCTTCCATCTCAGCCAGTCCATGAGAGCTGAAGTAGAAAGCTGAGAAAGTGGTTCGGATAACACCAAACTTGTTTCATAGTCCAACAACTTTATACTCATCCGAAAACGTACATACACATTATAACGCCTCCTGCATGACACGATGCGTGCATTCTTCTTGCCATTTTATTCCTCGAGGCCTTCTCAAGTTTCGCCAACTCAAACAGCCAACGTGAGTCCCGCGCCACCATCATCACACATTTTACCCGCTTTCCCCTTCCCGTAACACCAACCAACCAACCACCCCACTGACCCGCGCTACAAATGAACATGAATGCTGCTCCTATACTGCTGACTGAACCCATTTTCAGCTCCAGTTCAGCTCAGTTCCCTTTACCACAGGAAACAAGCCGCTGGAAACACCTTATCTCCTTTCAAACATTACCACATGCATATAAAATTGGCAATGTCTTTCAAAGCCCTACCAAAGCTGCCTTTCTCCAACCAACTCTTCTTTCATATCCTTCAAGACTCAAAAGTGAATCTAATTTTACTCTCAAAAGATTCGTATTCCTTGTTGACCAACTCTTGCACGTAGTTTTTGTCCCCGAGCAAGAAAAGTCGTCTCTTTTGTCTGTCATCCATCCGAGTCTTCCTTTCACAGCCCCTGCTTGACTAGCTTGCAAACAGTCTTTGAAATTGCATGCCATCTTGAGACAGCAAGGTATCAAAAACCAAAACACGTCAGTTATCAGCTTGTTTCGTCAAGTACACCTGCTCCAGGAGGACACGTCTCTTTCGTCATCTTTAAATTAAATTCCATCTGCGCCAAGGTCAAGACAAGGATTTGGTCGTCATTCAAACGTCAGCCAACTTTTCTTCAACCTGTATCGAGTTTCCGCCTCGTCGAATTTCATCTTTCTCCGACGCTCCAAGGATATTGATAATTCCCCAACATATGGCTGTAAAAACCGACACGGGCGCTGTGGACCATCAATTTTCCTTTAAAGAATTCTTTGCAACAGTATATACGGCGGATCCCGGTGGATTTTTTAACGCTTTCCACACATTTAAATGCATGAAATGTATAAATCAAAAGGAGGACAAAATCCCCAATTCACACTCTTCTCGGAATCTCAGACCACTCGAAGGGCTCTTCATGTGCACTCAAACCACGCTCCAAGCATTATTACTTATTACTCTAAATCAAAACAACAAGACAGAAGCCTCATATATATTTATCAAAAATTTGCTGGAATCAAAATCCCAAAAGCCTCTCTGGACTTGGAGGCAGAAAAATTTTCGTTTCGTACTAACAGCACGACCAAAGCTGATGATTACAATTTTGTCTGAGCAACACAAGTTGTTGTTTCGTAATAAAAGCAATATCACAGCCACTTCACTCGCTCCCTTTGGAAACCAGACCATAAGAGCTCTTCCGTTCCCTGGCTTCCCATTTCCTGTCTCTTCTTCCATTCTCTTTCCTTCTCAAACATGCACTTTCTCCGACAAACTCCCCCCGTTTTTCAACATGACAGGGCTTCTTCACGTTCCCCGATGTATTTATACACTTTCCCCATGTTTTCACTGTCCCGGACAATATGTGCCTTCATCATTCCCCGTGTTTACTACTGCACAGCAGATCAGTCAAAACATGCAGCTCGTGATTCAACAGATATGCTTCTTAAAACGTTTTTCATCCCTCAGCGACAAATTTACGCTATAATTATACGCTTCCTAACGTAATACCCGATAAATATCCGTTTCTGTTGTCACCAAAATTTAGTAATATGCACGTATTAGGGTGCCACATTCAATTTTGATTTGTACAGGAATTCAGAAAACGCGCCAAGTCCCATTTGATTACAGAAATTAAAGTTGAAAAAAAGTTCCGGATTGTTCAGTTTGGTCCTACCTGACCAGTTTTTTTATTGACATACCTTTTCTCACTTTTTCTGTGACTCTTTCAGAGCTGTTAGAGTTTATATTTTTACGCTTATCTGGTTTTCAAACTTTTCAAGGATGCCACAGAAATTCGCAACAAACGACTATGATTTTATTCACCGGCCTTATGCATCCACCTGCATCAACTTTTACGACGCTTCTACTTCATTTTATCCTCAGCTGTTTCAAAATAACTTTCAGCTGTCAACTTGAGAAAGTTATAGCATATATATACACGTTCCTAGTTCATCCTCTATTCGGCCACTGCTTCTTCAATGAAGAGTCCACAAGTCCAATAAATCACAACTCGATGAATTTACCTGACCGAGCACGGATGCATCCCAAGTGAAAAAAATTTAGCCAACTTACTCACTTGACAAGATTCCCTTGCTGATGTTTATCAAATACCATCGAATGTATTTACAGAGAATTCATCAGCAAAAATTACAAAATGGCCAATTAAATTTTTTTTGCCTCTGAATTCAAGCACATGGGTTGTAATGAAATCCGGTATTTTCCTGTTGTTGAAAAAAGCTCTTGAACAAAGCTCGTCGAGGTTCACTTGGCCTCTCTCATATATTTTATTCCCACCGCAATTGTTCTCTGGACCACTAAAGACTGCTCCGGGATTCCCAATTTCCTCCCACGCATTGTATATACTGTATCAGCCTCAGCCCAATAAAGCTATACGCTCCCACGACACAACCTGTCGCTGATATTTTGGATTTTCGGAAACACTTGTACACCACTTTCTCTTTTCCCCCGGCAAACTTATTCCAACTTTTATGTCTCTCTAAAAAATTCGCTCAATTTCTTAATAAAATTACCTTCCTGTTTCCTATAGATCCAAAGCAAACGAGTTTTAGTATCCAAGACGTTATTATTGGAAACAGACGATGGTTACATTGACGGTGGTACTTGTAAAAACCGTTGGCAATAAAGCTCACTCACTCAGTCAGTCAGCTTTGGTAAAAGAGCGAAAGCCTCATTGCGTGTGTGTATACATTTTTATTTTTTATTATAAGAATGATGGAGAACAACTAGTAGCACACACGTCGTAGTGAAATTGTGGTTTGTGTACATGCAATATTTCACATTCTCCAACGAGTCAGGCCAAATAACACGGATGCAGGATGACAAGAGAAGCTTAATGACGTGGAGGAGGAAACGTAGTACTTTTATATATGCGGAAACACATGACCTAGGCTGGTGAAAGCGGACCGCTTCTTTTATTGCCTGATTTTATGCCATTTCTATTCCAACGTCTACTTGTGTCGACAAGTGCAGCGCAGGATAAAATTGCTGCATTTGTTCCGCCGTCTCAGCCACGCCGCCGGCCGACCTTCTTTTACTTATTCGGATTAGTCCCAGATGAAACTTTTGAAAACAGACCGCAAAACTAGCAACCAACAACAACAACAACAACGGCAACTATAGCCATATTCAACAAAAACATGCATCTCAACAGCCAGGAAATTAGACCATCAGCAAGCTGTTCCTGCTTTAGACAACATCATGAGCTCCTTATGGAGCTTTCTTGACTTGTTTATACACTTTCTTTCTCCCACCTTTTCAACGTCTCTACTCAACCGTCTCATTCTCGGCATAAATAATAGAGACCGCCATCTGTTTCCTCCCGTTGACCTACTCCTTCCCCCATCCCTTTACACCACCAACCTGCTGCGGTCCCAGATTTAAAAACTTGTCGCTTTATGTACACACGTACTGTCATTAATATTGATCATAAGCCGCGGCAAGGCCCCAAGGGTTTCCTACTCTTTGTGTTGATCGTCAATGATAAATGCTTTTTCCTTTCCGTTACCACCACAACAGCCACGTTTCAACTGCCTCCCTCCGACACGACCAGCCTCACAGCCCAATTCTAAAAGCCCATGGACATAATTCAATATTTATTTATCACGCCTCTCCCGCTTCCTCTGCCACTTTAAAATTATTATATAAAACCTAACCACGCGGCAACAACAAATTCTGTCAAAGATTTATACTCTTTCGCTTGCCGACGTGTCTTCTAATCGGCAGCGGCGGTCGCGGCAACCTTGAAGAAATCAGCTCTTCTAATCAACCTAATAAACTTTCTCCCCGCTTCCTCACCAGCTCCTTAATAAACTTGCCAACGACAACAGCTACACACAAACAAAACCCTCAAAAACAACCAAAAGACACTTGCCCGACTTGTACATAAAGTTCCGATGCAACTGACTTGTTTCTATTGTACTTGACGATGGATTCCTTGAGAAAAGCCGAGGCGTGTGCCAAAAAGCTTCTTGCCCAGATTCGTATTCCCGGAACGCAGGAAACCGGCGGATTTACGATAGGGTCACAGGCAATTCATTCAGCTTCCAACACAGCCTTAGCTTTCCCCAGCAAACGAGAAAGTCTGAATTTTCCCCAAAACTTGCCCAGCCAGCTTGTTGAGAAGCCATTCCATAAACTAAACTCACTATCGCAATTAGCAGATGTGATTATAAGTCGGGCCAATTTACTCCTCCGCCATCTTCCCCTTCTTCCAAGTTGTCTTCTTTCGGAACCCAGAAGAAACTATAACAACCTCGCATTCACCGAATCTTCCCCGCTCATCCACAAAATCCAGTCATCGTTTACGTAAGCTTTCAACCGCCTCGCGGTTATCACCCAAGTACATACATATAAACTGGATTTAAGCCTGCGTATGTTGTAGCTTGTACAAGAGCCCTTGGTTTCCCTTGATTACCCGCTTTTCCACAATGTCCCACTACGGACACCCCTGAAGCCCCCGAAAGCTCCGCAGCCTAGAGAAGCCTTCACATAAACAAGGTTAACGGCGGCCCTAATTAGACACTGACTGAGCACTCGCATCAAAAATGTAATATGGCAAACTTGATGAGCTACACATATATAATAGTCGGGTGAGTGAATGTCCCGTGTTATAAAGTACATGACGAAACAAAAAGAGCCGGCAAAAACCTCAGTAAGTTTACCACTAAATGCCAAATTTATGGCCGATAAACCACTATATGTCAGATAACCCTCGTTCGCACGTCCATTAATGTTGCGTCTTGTCTCTTTCATAAGTTGACTTTAGCTAATGCCTCTTTCAGCCTGTAAATAGCTCCCGACTATTAGTCAGTTCTATTCTAATGTGCCGTATGCCATATTTTAGATATTTTTCTGCCGGCAGCCACCACCACCTTTTCACAGTGAGAGTAGGTCGAGTTGGTAAAACATATATATAAAAAGGTCGTATAAATTTCGCTGAATATAATTTACTAGAAAATCCAGAGGTTTACAGAGTTGGAGTCCATGTAGTTATATGGTTAATGTACTTGTACTTTATGTCTACTGAGAGAGAGAGGAGGGCGACAAATCAACTGCGAAACCCCCTGGTAGCTTTCAGCGCAACCAAAGTACATGTTTTTAGTACTGTTGTTTGTGTACCATAATGTATATGCGAGAAGAGACGCTGCTGTGAGGCGCGTTAAAACTTTGACCGTAAACCATGCAATAATGACCCTTGACTCATCCCCTTGAAGAAGCTATTTTACAATGACTCCACCTTTTCTCTCACCTTCAAGTCGACGGGTGTCTGCTATTTATCTCAATATCCCACGACGACGACTCCAAAACAAATATATATATTTTGTCCTCCTCTCACTCACGGTTTCTTCTTCTCTGCCGACAAAATCAACAATGTCCAGTAGCCCCGCTTGCTCAAGTGTCGACAGCGTCGCTTTTCATCTTGCCCGCAGAACCAGCAGAACAAACACTCCAAATTAGCCGCCACATGTTCCGCAAACAGAATCATCCCCGGTAATACATGCCGTCATTTCTTGAAAAATTGTCTCAAATCCAGACCAGTCAAATCCTCAAATCGCCCACCCAAACACGATCCCCGCACTTTTCACTTGTCCCCGTGCATAAACAATATATTTGAAATTTTATGCCTTCTTTCCGACCCGTCTCTCCTTGTTATTTGTTGACACGAGGATGTTTGAGGGAAAACCCGCCCGAATTTTCTCCGCTTCACCCACCAACAAGAACCGATCGTTTCACCCCTTTCAATTCACCGAATTTCTCCTTCTTATACTCCCATCACGGTGAAAGCACAGCTGCTGCCTTCCTCCAGCTTCCGTGCGAGACTGAGCCGCTATCAGCGCTGCAGCGTTCCTTTATCCCTCGGATTCAGCTAGTTCCAAGCCGCTGCAGCGCTCACAGCCTGCCTGAATCTCCCACCAGCTCTTACGCTGCCTCTGCTTTTTCCAAACTTGCGTCCTTTCTCATCACTTCCATCATACTCACTTCAATTTTTACACACCAATCATACAATATGGCTATCCAACTTTGCCCTTCAATCTCGTTTTAGACTTTAATTTGACATAATCTACTTGTAATTCTTATTCATGTTGTCTTGTTGTACTACGTATACTTGGTTATACGTTTAGATGCACACGTGGTTGAGTCAGTCAGACTTTTACAGCAAACATCCAAGCAACAAAATTTTAGGACGACGAACGAACCAATGTCTTTCTACTACTTTTTTACTACAGACTCTATATTCAGAAACACCAGTTCTTGAAATGTATCTCAATCAAAAGAAGTTGATTACGGTTCAAATCCACATGTCTATTCACTCCACCTACTTGATCAACGAAATCACATTAATTTATCAACCTTCGTCATATGAAATTACCACTTATTCTTCTTCCTCGTCATAACATTGTATCCAAGCAAGCATCCGTTCCTTGCTATGCACTTTTCAATTCAATTTCACAAAGTGAACCCAAATGTCTCTCCTCCTTTTTATGATGTTCAAGTTCAAATAAGCGAAACTAATTCTGCAAATGGCGAAAACGTTCACGTTGTACAGGTTGTAAAGTCTATTCTAGACGTCTCTTCAATAGAAGATCATTCTCAACATGTTCGCCCTGGGATGAATTCAACTTAACTTACGGCTACAACTACGACACATTGAATCTTCTTCCAGAGAAGAGGCCAATATGTTAACCGTAGTTCCAGTACATAAGTAACCATTGTACACCTGTTCTACCTAAATTCACATTGTCATCAATCTTTTGTACAACTTTGAACTTTTAGGTTCCGTGCCCAACAAAAAAGGTATTCAAACGGCCTCTTGCCTCCTAAACAGTAATTAGCTCCACAAGGTTCCAAACATCTTCTCGTACAAAGCAGCCATTTTACAAAAAGCGCTGATATTCTTTGAGCCAAAAACCAATTTAATCGAGTGCTTTCACTCTCCAACAGTCTGACAAAGTACATGTAAAAAAGTACTGTTTGAATGCAAAAGGAAGGAAGGAATATATATACAAGACTATAAGAAGAAGAAGAAGACGAGAAGAAGGAAGAATATGGCCAAATTGTTTTATCAGATAGCCTTCGGTTAGGTCTCAGTGGCCCAGCCCTCGTTGCACGCCACTCGCCCATTTATCCAAGCCATGTTCCTGCCCCTACCAAAACTATTATTGTTTACCCGCTTTCCAGGCACGCCACCATCAAAGTGTAGTAACTTACCACCGCAATCTTCATCTATTCCATCCACACATATACACACACACACCCTTAACACAAAGAAAAAATTATTTACGACCTCATCCGCCACATTCTTCCGTTTCTTGCTGACGCTTCCAATTCACGCTGCGCTCCATTCAGCTATAGCCCATCGACACTTGTGCATTCAACCCTTTCCCTCCATCATCCAACAAGCCTGCCAACTACCACCAGTTCCATTACCACTTGAATAAAAGCCCACACACATTACAACCCGCCATTTAACGCCTTTACAAATTCTTTCCAAAGATATCACACCTATCATCATTCACATTACAACCACTCAAACCCATTTCCATTACCAACGCTTTGTTTCCCAGCTAAAACTTCCACAAAATTCCATCACTTTGCTCCGCTAGTGGAAAATAATTCAACAAGACGCTGCTAGTTCCCTCATTTCCTTGTCGTTTCTCTTGGGACTGTTTAGACGCAACCATGTAACGTCATCTAATTTTTTAAATTCTCCAACCAGGCCAACTACTGTGTCCACGGGGACTTGCAATTACCATAAAAAACCTCAAACGGTAACGATACTTGTGTGAGAGGCCATTTTCCACCAAAACCATCTGTAATTTACCATGCACCGAAATCGGTGCGATAAGGAGCATGTAGAGCCTCGCTTTCCCCGTTTTGCAAAACGGTCTATAATTAATACACCGTGCATAAATTTCCACGACAAATTCAAAACACACTTTTCTTGAGAAGTTGTTCAGTCAAGTTGACCTGAGTGAGTCCAGACAGGTGCACGACCCGGCCCATTTAGAACTGCATTGACCAACAAAAATTTTAGTCACTTCATTTCTCATTTTGCTCTTTTGCAGCTTTACTGTTACTTGAAACTGCAGGAGCAACAAAATTCGCAAAACCCTTATCTGACATAATACTTTATGAGAATAAAATTCCCCAATTACCATTTTACAATGAGAAATATCCGGTTCCGTAATAATACCCTTGCGTCGCATTTACTTGTTATAGTTGACCCCCTCATAAATCCCGTTTGCATTTCTATATTCTGTTCAGGGATCCCGGGTAATGGCTTTTAGTGCAAATACAAAATTCGCGCGGAATGTTATATCGGCCATGGCCGTCACAGAGCAATAACAGCTTGTATTAATAAAATATGAGGAGGACGTGAACGTAATTGAGCAAAATTCGCATCTTCTTTTGATCTGCAAAACAATTCGCATTCTCTCTCCACGCTCTCTTGAACATTAGCAATAATTTCTTTCTGTCATGTCCATGCAAACAACCTGTAAACAATCTTTATAAATATTACACTGAAAATGCTGGCTCTATTTTGTCCAAACCTCCAAAAATAAAATGGCCCTTTTAAATGCTTTTACTGCTCCTTTTTGCAAAACTTCTTCAGTTGGAGAAAACGTCTATATTTTACTTATGAGTAATTACACGTCCCTGGTAATGTAAAAGGCAAAGCCGTAAACCGTTTTCAAAGACATTTCAGACTGGAAAAGAGGACATCATCCAAGCTTAATTTTTATGGTTACAACTGCGGCGACAGATCCACACAGAAATAGAAAGAAGCTGAAAGACAACCATCTTGGTCTAAAAGAACCGTCGAGGAATTTGTCGACAAAGTGTAAAATTGGCAAACCGTGTTTGCATACTCAGGACCTAATCATGCGTTTGATAATCCAATTTTGCCGCCCCGTCTCATTCTCTACAAATCCTATTTGAATCTTGTCAATTGCCTCTTGGCCGACCATTACAAGTGTAAGTGGAAATATGCCCATTTGCAGTCACCGAGAGGATCCACCACACCGCCAAAACTAGTAGCCGGAAGAAACTCGAAGACTTCATCTATGGCCTGGACTATTTTACGTTCAGCCGAGTCGGAATCCACTTCGACGAAAATCCTTCAGGGCCTATTGCGTAGTCAACTTGAAATTTTAAGTGCTCTCTCAACTTTAATTTGAGCTCCTTGTCCATACAACCAACTTCCTTTAGATGCTTTTCTTCTTCAACTCAATCAAGCACTTCTTCCCTTGAAGCGCTCATCAAACAACTTGTAATTCTAAAGCAACAAGCACACTGTTTCTCCATTATACACCTCTACAAAAGTTTGCTTTCATCATTCCTTCGCAGAAACGGCAGCTCATTTTCACTCTTATTTTCTCTCATTCAATTTATCATAATTACTGTATGCCAGAAACTAAATCCGCTTTCCTAAATTCTGCAAGCCGTTTGTTTTCAAGGTGAGCCGTTTCACAGAATTCTTGTGTTCTATCCAACAATCTTGCATCTTTAAGCCTTTTTGTTACTCACACCTCGTCATTAATAATAAACGAGGTTCGCTTTGAAGCTACCTTTTAGTGACAACGATTCTGAAAGCGTCACAGCTATCACTTTGTTTGTCAACCGAGAGAATCTAAAGAAATTTTGTTCAACCGAGATTTTGTCAACTGGATTTCCGCCATCCTTTTTCTTTACACAAAACATGAAGCTCCACCCAGTTTCTAAATCGCGAATTTTCAAGAATCCTAAGTAGATTTTGTAAATTTGATTTTGAGTAAAATTGTTACTGACCAAAAAATTAATTTTATATGCACATATGTGGTTTGTTAAAAATATATACCAGATTTTTAATTCCTCAGGCAGAAAATTTCACCTTCGGTGAGTGAAACTCATTGTCGAAACTCTTACATCGAGGACTCATGCAAGCAATTTTGAGGATAGAAAGCCTTTTTAAACCTTCAGCCATTTTAAATATTCTTCACAAATTTTTCTCAACTTGTTTGTACAAGGCTATAAGCACGTGGATTTTTTATACTTATTCAGGAATCTCACTGAGCGTCTTAAAAAATATTCAACTTCCGCAAATCCCCATGCGCTTAACATGCCAGTCATTTTAATGCACCTATTCAAAGTCGTAAGAATCTATCATCCAACTCGAGCCATATTTTCTGCAAACCGCACACACTCCTGTCAATCCTATGCATAAACATAGCGATAGCGTCGTCGTCGTCGTCTTCCTAGAAAATGCAAAAGGGAATCTTCAAAAAAATGTGAAAATGCCTTTTAGCATTCCGTAAATGTTACGAGTATGCATTTTGATATACGCAACACGTGTACATGAATATCCAGAAGAAATAACACTCGTGCTTTACCCTTCAACCTCTCTGTGTATCGTTCCATACCAGACTTACTGTGGAAACTCCCTTCAGGCAACAACAACAACAAAACTAACAACTTTCTTTTTGCCTGGAGACGAAACAATACAGGAATATTTTTCACCCGCCAGAATTTACACGAATATCACTTTCGATCCAGTATGCTTTAAAAAGCGTTTTGAATACCCCCGACAGACAAGACAAAGAAAGTTGAATATCTTTCTAACAAGCAATCGGCTCGTGTGTGCGTCCCTTTGGAAACATGCTGCCTCGCCTCGGTGTCTGATTCATGGCACATGTCCTTTTGATGGCTTGATCTCTTTTGTATTTACAGTCCCAAAGCTAGTTGACAAAAAGGGTGGGGGAAAAAGTGACAAAAGTGTCAAAACTTTCACTTGCAAGCTCAACCGCCCGGTTGAATGTCAAAACTGCAAATTCCACTGTCAGCTTCCGCCACTTGTGTTTCAATCTGTTCCATCAGCGAAACCCAGAAACAATGGTCCCAAACAGTTTTATTTCTTCCTTCCGCCTTTTCTCTCTTCTTTTCTCGTTCCTTTTACTCGCAACCTTTTGCCAATTCCCACACGCTTTTTGAGCTTTTCATTTGCTGGATTATATACAAACTTACTTTGAACTACCCTAACCATGGCACAGCTCGTGCACAAAAGGTTGAGATGATCAGCACTTTTTGCTATCCCTCCAAAAATTGCCCTCCTTAATATTTCGCAGCTTCACAAAAACCCGAAGAGCTACGAAACATATGTTAAAGAGACTGCATTAATTTCACGGAGTATAACTTTCTATTCCAGGGCTCGTAGAGAGAACATAAAATATTTTGTTCCTTGTTCAAGTTCAGTTACGAACATTTGCTCTGGTACGTTTACGTAATAAACCTTCATCTAAACGTTTCAGCTTATGATATGAAACCTTTATTCTTGGCATTGTCTTTAGAACATGAAGTACCGAATGAGCTGAACCTCTTACATTCATCATTCCAACATATATATTTTTGTTGCAAAATACAGTCAAGTTGGTCATTTCTGTATTTTACAGATTACAAGCTAATATACAAAGTCACACAAGCTTGTTGCCTGCTGTGCATCCTCGGAAGAGCTGACTAGTCATAGGAACCAAGTTCATTAGGCAGCTGATTACATTATACAGTTTCCGGTTTTTTATACATCTTATGTTTGCTACTTTACCACTCTCCCGCTTGGTATTCCAAATTATCAAAGAAAAAGCACCCGGGTTTCCTCTCCTGCCTCTACACAAACGATCCCCGCAGGGGGTTGTTTTCTTATTCCGCTGTCCGCATAATGAGTACAAACTTTTTAACAATTAATGTCATGCACTTTGCAAATTAAACCTTTATTTTATCTAGCCTCCTGCCTCGGGCAAGTGTGGCCTTGGCTCTCTGCTCTCCTTTCACTACATTTGCTTGACTTCTGGTTAAAGTATTCACGTTACATGCCTTCATAAAGAATTTCGCCTCAGCAAATTTTCAAATGACGCTTTTACACTAAAGATCCGAAATGGGTGCTTCTACTACCCGACAGTTCAACCTTGTAGTAAAGATCAATTGGCAGAGATACGAGCTTAATATTGGTATACATTACTACTCGATATCGACTTGCGATCCTTGTGGAATTCTCTCAAGTGCGTGTTTCCAACCCAAGCTTTCTCCACATATTCGACCCAGGCAATCGCTCACTTTCCGTGATCACCGACCATTTTGCACTCAATTACAACTAACAAACCATCATCGAAATCGCACACGGATCTGCAAAGGGCCCTCGTACAATAGCCGCTCTTTTAGTTCTGCAGGACAATGCATCGGGACTGGAACTGGAGAAGAAGTTTCGCAGCCATTGTAGGTTTCTTTGTGCAAATGATTTATTTAAATATTTCTTCTCTTGTGGAACTTTTGAAATAAACTGGCGGCAGTATATAGTAGTAGTCTACCTTGAGAAGAAGAAAACGCGGCTACTGCCGGTGGGTGAGACTATGACCGGGAAAGCGAACGTGAATGTGTAGTGGGCCGTGTACTTTTCTCCCTAGATGAACCACGACCGAACAAATTGTTGTGCATCTGGAAAGAACCACTTGAATATTCAGCAAAGACTGTGTTCCATGGCCACGCTGTGATGAAATTCCACGTCGGAAGGTAGGCGGCAAGACAGGTTTATACAGCTCCACTTCCTTCAAGTCGTTTCCGCTTGTCGTGACAGATAAAAATTATCGGCAAACTTCTCCAACCTTATACAACACTCGACGGCCGGCAAACCTTTCTCCACGGAAAGTAATTTGTCCTCTTTCAATTTACTTACTTGTACTAGCAGACATTCGCATATTATTTATCACGCTCCCAGTCAAAAGGCCCCTCAACAAAACAGCTGTGATCCAAACGGTGCCGGTCAAAAGCGAAGCGCCATTTCCCAACTTGATCCCTTTCAACAGTTCTCACGAGCCTAGCAAAGCTCGTAATGATTAGTATTGAGATAGCTATACGCTCGTGATGAAACGGCTTGCAATTATCTTAGTCGTCGTCGTCGTAGTCTATAGTCAACTTCCTCCAAACTTTCCAACAAGTAATGTAATTAATTCAACTTTTACAAAATGTAAACAGCCTGTAATGGCTCGTGTTTCGTAACTACTCGTTCTCTTGTTTGTATCTGCTTATTGTTCCACCAGTCCTGAACTTGACACTTGACTTTTACCGCTGTCGCCACCAACAACACGTATAAGGCAGGTGCAATCCAGCTCCGAGGTTATCTTCAAAGGGCACCAAATTCGCCTACTCCCAACAAAATAATGCCTCTTACAAAACTTGGTTAGCTAACTTTAATGACAAAGTTTCTTCAGAGCCTCACAACAAGAACCAAAGCTCAAAGATGTGCTCCTACTTACCAACTTTTACATCTACTCCAAATAACTACCTCTCTGTCTCTCATTAAAGCGCCAATATTATTTAGCGAAAAACATGTTCCGAGAACACGCTTAATTAGTTACCTGGACTCTTGAACAAAATCCTGGACGAGAGCTACTCTGGCTTATAGCAACTTCCTATAAACCTTCTAATGAAGCAGCTTTTTCAAAAAATTCAATAGAATAAAAAAAGTTTCAAGGATATTCCGAAAATCGCTCATGCATGTACTGTTGCCAGCGTAGTGGTAGCGAGGGAGACAATGCCAGAGTTCTGTTTGAAGCAAAATTTCTAATTGAAACTACATGTATAATTACTGACGCTCTGGATTATTTAATTTACCAATATACACCTACATCAAGATTTTGCACTCTATATTCCATTTCTGATAGTCATGTACACATAAGCACTAACCAACCATGTCACTCTTAATTTCTTTGATCTACCATTTCTGTCAATCTGTCTCGCATACATCCAAGCTTAAATATATATGTCGGTAACTGAGAACTTTGCACAGCTTTGTCCTTCGTATAATTGGATTGAAATCTGAAAAGTGTCACATCCAGGACCATTAATTGATCTTTGTACCAAGCCATCACCATAGCTCTTTTTGACTCTTTCTCTCTCATCAGCAGGGCACTAACAACATTTTTACATTTACCACCTGTAAAAGCTTTTCCTTGGAAATCTCGTCCTCTATGTAACCAATACGACATGCCATTAGACATTCTTTTAGAAATTCTGTCCACGGCATATTTCTCAAGCTTCAAAAGAGTTTTACAAAAATATTCCTCATTTAACGTCATGATACATAACTAGACTTTCATAATCTAACAAGCGCCACCTGGGAGTATTCATCTTGTACATTTCTGTGACATTACAAAACACCTTTGTAACCTGACCACACAAAGTCTACTCGCCATTTGGAAAAAAATATTTAATAACACTTTCTCCAATTTATTTCGCTAAAATACATGAACCAAAAAATTGTTTGTTCTTTTTCAAAACATAAAAAATACTTTTCTAGGAAACAGCAATCACATTTACCACCACGTCTTCATCCATCATGAAAACTTTTTCTTGACGTCTTTACGGTTGTCACGTCAACTTACATCTCAGTCAGTCAGTCTTTTAATCCAAATCCGACTGGAACACGTTAAGTGCTTCCGGTCCCGTCCGTTTTTTCTTCTTGTGAATTTTATATACTGCACTTAGAGAAAACATGCGAAAAAATATTATATAGCCCGCAGTTCACGGCTTTAAATCAAAGTGCTTTCAAAATCCTGAAAAACACATAAGCTGCATGAATTCTCTTGTTTCTTGCTAAAATACACGACACGAGCTCAAAGAGCTTGTTATATTTACTTGACATGGTCAAAATTAGTATGCCAGCAGCTATTTATTCCTGACTATGCTTCAATAATTACTATGCTCAATACTTGAGAATTTTGTTTATATTCCCATTAAATCTTGTTTCACTAAAGAGTCGCTTGCTGTTATGAACCTTTAGTGCCCTTAATCATGGGAAACATTAAGCATTTTTATGGTTCAATTACACGAAATTATTACCTGGAAATTTCTTACCCTTCTAAAATATATATATAATATATCGCTGCTAGGCCGGCTTGTCAAATTTTGCTGAAAACAAGGCGATTTTGCCTCATCTGTGCACCTGAACGTTCAAGCCCCTGAAGTCATTCAAGAAAACTTTGGTACAATGAACGACTGGAATTCAATCTAGAAGTAAGTCGTAAACACCAAACAAAGTATTATAAACCGTGAAAATACTTATTAGCCGACTGAATGAGACTAGCTGAGAACAATCAAGTTTCCAACCTATCCAAATTACGCCATGCTTTCAAAAATCTGCGAAAACAAGTTTTAGACAAAAACAGACGAGAATTCCTAGAAATGCTTTTATCTCAATCGAAAATACCTGTTGTGCTAGTTCCCAACGTAGGCGTACAACATTTTCCAACAAAGATTTTTGCCATATTGTCTCCTCAGAAGTCGACCCTTTTATGTTCCGCCAACCTACGCAACAGATTCCTCTTTGTATTAGGTTATGGCAGGAGTAATCTACAAAATTCACTATTGTCGCAGAATCTTCGCTTTGCTGCTTCTTCGGTATTCCAACTAACCTTCAGATCTTTTTCGGACCGTAAAATTCGCAAAATCGCCTGGACTTTTTCTCCATTTTATTCTAGAGAGATCCACTAGAAGGGCCAAAAGTCATAACTCCATAAAATTCTTCATTTACCAATTTCATCTCTTATCCCAAATTTTTACGAAAAATTACTGCCGACTCAGTTGCTGACTCGTAAATATCAAATTTTTGTGCGGACAAAAGACGTTTTAGAGCCGAAGCGGATTTTTTTCCAATTGTCTTTTAAGTGAACATTAAGCTTGTACAAATGCCCCGATTTGCTCCCTTTGTCCTCGGAGTAATTTATCCAGCATGTTGCATTATAGAGCCCATTACTAACTTTTCATCTTTGTAATGCCAAATTACACCATCATTTACGCCTTACATACATACAATAAATCAACAGATAATTATATGAAAGGAATGATAATGAATTAAATAGCCTCCGCACATGTTGCCACGTGACGGACCAGCAGTTTTTAATATTCCTCTTTTCTTTTTAATTATTACCCCTTTCAGCACAAAACTGACTAATTTCTCGTTAGCGAATTCCAAAGTGTGTCTTTTGTCAGCAAGCTGTTAAATTAGCAAGCCCTCCTTGCTTTCTTTCGCTCATGATGAAGAGCTAATCAAAGACCATTTCATTTCTGTCGTCAACACAATTGGCTTGAGTCAAAACTTTCTCCGCCAGAGCCATACCTAATAACGCCCACGGTCATAAACCGTGCCTACGACAACTTCCAACTATTTTCACGTTCCTTACGACTGTATAACATTAGGCATGAATGGACCCTGTCGTCTTCTTTTTCTTCATTTTTCCTCTTGAAGCTCTCCGATGTCATCGACGACAAACTGGGCTGCTGAATTCTTCTTTTTGCTAAAATCCAGGCCTTTTGTATCAACTCATACGGGCAAAACTTGTCGGTACACTGATCATTGAATTATCCTCACCCCATTTTCTCCTTTGTCATATATGATTTTGCCAATTTTCTCCTCTAATGACCACTCTCTTTTTGTCCTCACGCGTTCTACTTAGGTATCAATGCTGCTGCTTTTCAACCGTTCTTCTGGCGAGTTCGCCATGGAAATAGAGATTAATGCATGCCTGAACTTGGACATTCTTCCAAATCCAATTACGCTCAATACAGCACCACCTGAGGCCCTCAATGATGATACTTGATCTTTCTTCTCCCACCCAGTAATCAGCAAAGGTATACAACGACGTACTTCATTCGCAGTCTCAAAAGTATCTTCCCATTATGTTAAATTGGTAAACAGATACTGTTCCAAAAACATCCAGAAACGAGCTCTATTCTCGAAAATTTGCGGTTCATTCCATCATCTCATCAACATGATTACAGCACCAGAAACTTTCTGGCAGAAACCAGGTGTATTTTGTCCTGGCTCTTGCTTAATTTAACGATTGAGAGCAATGGTGTTGAAAATGCTGTTCATCAGACCTTGTGACATGTCATGTATAAACTTTCTCCATGTGCCGTTCGCCTCGTTTAATGATCCCCTTAATTCATATGGACTTCGTTGCTCGACTCCTTGGCAACGTTCCCAAGCGGTATATCAACTTGCTTGAGGGAAAAAGAACTCAAATGACACATGTCGACCTGGGAACGAAATGAACATTACCAAGAATATCTTCTACACCAAAACAGCATTCGAAAAATGAATATTATATGTTATAACTTTATTAACGATTTTTGTTGATTCCAGTCAGCATAAATATTTTTTGATCTCTTCAAACCTTACAAGAAGACTCAAACTACTTTATACTACTATTTTATTTTCTGCCGATTACTAAATGAAATTGTCGCTGCCACATTACAAACAAACAAAGACAAACTACTGAAACTACATTTCGGACAAACTCAAAAAATAATATTCAATTTCTAAAGTGTACAACAACGTGTGTGTAGTGTAGGATGCAGTCTATAGTTGTCATTGTTGTGAGGACGCAATCTAATTTCCGGCTTCCGACACTCATCAGCCCGATTCTTCACCAAGGCGCTCCATCATTTTCTGATAAGCGTTCACAGACCTGGCCAGCGCAGTCACATTGCCAACTCCAAAACCGCGGGCATTTTTCCGTTGTATCACTTCCAGGAAAAAAGTATCTCGATCGAATATCGGGTACGTGAAAATTTGCATAAGGTATCTAAACAAACATAAATAGATTGAATGAGAACCTAAATATATATCCTCGGAACGAAAAACACGGGGTAACCTTGATTGTTTACCAAACCGCAACAACCTCCCTACCTTTGTGTGTCATGACAGTCTTGGATAACATGGGAAACATCGTCAAACGGGTCTGCTTCATCATCCAAAAGGATTCCGTACTTGGCGAGAACTTGCGGATCTTCACCAGCAGCCAAAATGGCTTTCAGTTGTCCTATCTGAGGTAAAAGCGACGTATAAAAAGAAAACCTTTAGAAACACACGTCTATTCTGAGAAAATATATTTATGAAATTGAAAAAACATGTTGACTTACTTCGGTGTAATAGGTGGGCGGCGGTTGTCGGAAATTAACTCCGCGTCCTATCAAGCCCTCAACCATTGGAACCATATCCGACGTATGAAGTCCAATATGTTGAATCCCAGGCCCGTGATGATCTCGGATAAAGTTCTCCACCTGGGTGTTTTCTGTGATGAAACAAAATGTTTCCCTCATTAACCTCAATATATTTGTTCACCTTCAAGTTATATATCTTTTGAGAGACAAAATCTAATTCTCTTAATGGGCTCGCACCGATGTCACCAATAACTGACAGACATACATTGTTTCGCACTTTGCCCAAAACCATCAAATCAATCGCTTCAACCAAGTAGACACACGTGCCATATCAACTTGAACCTTCAATAATCAAAAGCTGTTTCAGCTTTCGCTAGAGTCAAAGAAGAGAGAAAGTCGAGTGCTTACTGATATCTGGCAATGATTCGGCAATCACAATTTTCAATTCCTCCCAATCTTCTTCTTCTTCCGTCTCCTCACAAGACTTTGATGACGACAATCCGACATCGGAGCATTTCCAAAATTCCATTACTTTCAGCCGTAGTCCCACGTCGTCTCCAATAACCAACCCTTCCGCTTCCGATTCCTCTCTGAAATTCAAAATTTTTGTAATAAGATACTCCCTTTCACACAGCTCCATCAAATTTAGCTCTCATTTATTCGCCTCAATGATATTTTTCATTTAGCTTTCATTGCATATTCTACTAGACCTACACATTGTCAACTGACCTAAAACGAATAGCATTTTTTATATCAGAGGATCGTAGGTTCCACACATGGAAATTTATTCTTTTTCCTCTTTGTCATATTCCTCATTTCATTTCCCGCCTCCTTCCGTTCCTTCTTCCGCAACCGGAACAAGAAACGTCTATCTCTCGTTTGTCTCTTTTTATTTCTCTGATTTCTCTTTCAAACTTAAAGATTCGCAAAATTTCGCCTCCGCAGTCAGTCATTCCGTCTTTTTCTGCTTTGTTGTACTCATTTGCTGGAGCAAGGGAATAAATTCGCCAAATTTTCTTAAGAGGATTCCAAGGAAAAATTCTCGGATTTTTCGCTCATTTCGCTAAACCTTTCTTATTGATTAAATTTGAAAGTATAGCGTAAAAGTAGGAGGTAAGTGGCAACTAAAAGCTATACTTAAAAGTGAGTGCTTTTAAGGACTTGTTCGTAATTACATACCTGTTGGTGATGAATCTTTTCATCTCAAAGGTCTCGTTGTACCAATCCAAGATGGAATCCGAGTCTCCTTGATGACAGACGAGGGCGACATGATCGAAAAAGGAGCCTTCGCATAAACTTGCATCTGTCGACATTTCTCCGGCCCATTTGGTGGTAGCATGGGAGCATTTTTCAAATCCCGGTAGAAACCAGTCCATAAAGCTCGCGTCCTTTTCAATCAGCGTATGTACAATGTTCCCCAAGCACGACTTCACCACGGCGTACTTCACTTTCCCGGCCTCATCCCCATTTCGCAACCCTTGCAAAATTTCCACCCCGAGACTCTCCATCCGCCTCAAGCAACCCTCCAAATTTCCAACTTCCAGCGCGATATTAAAAACTGAATCAATGTGATCTTGTTCGCCCTTTTCCGCACAGCAGAAAACTGTCCACGGCTCCGTCCCCGGAACAAAGGCCTCTTTAGCTTCCGGTCCTCCATTCCGTACTTCTTTGAGTCCAGTTGACCCGCCGTTCCTGTGACCCGCCCTCTTTGTAATCACTAATGTTGTTTTGCCCATTCGAACCACAGCTTGTTCACACAGCGTCGTTTCTCGTCTTCCAGCGTACACCATTCCATAACGTTCCACAAAAGACTTGACCGTTCCTTCCAAGTCCTTTACACACATTTCAATGTGATGCAGTCTCAGCTTCATTTTGGCGTATTTTTCAGGTCAGAACTGTGCAACTGACATCCAACTCTTGTCCGAGGTCAGCACTTCTCTTCACATGTATCTTGACGTATTTCAAACGCTCCTTTGTTCTCTGCCGTTGTTAATATCGCAACCGGTTCCAAGGACAACTACAAAAATATATTAGCAAATTAAACTCAACTCAGTCAATCAGTCCCAGACTTTTGTTCACGTGATTCCAAGTGATATTCACACTAGACATTTTCATTGCCGGGCTTCTAGTTTAAACGTTCCGTCGAAAAACCCATGTGAGCTCACCGGAAACTTCCGAAGCTCACAGCTCCAACGTTTGAAATGCACCAATGCTTTCTCCCGCCCGTTCCAACTAGAAACGCTCTTCAACATTGAATGCTGCCGGCTTACAGACAATTGTCCAACATTTTTAAAATTCTTTTTAAAATTCCTATATTTCTGAATGCCTACTTGGTTATGCAACTTTGTCTGCGAGATTTCTTCAACTTGCTGTATTTATTAATCTTATGCAATCTTACCCTATCTCCTGGAACAAACGCCGTCCTGTGGGTCAAAACAGGGTCCAAAATGGGTCTGCAAACGGAATCTGCAACTTTTGGCCTTCTTCCGACCTCCGCTTACTGTTGCCATCGTCTTGGACACTGCGATTGCTGTTCATCAATCATAATGAGCGTTTAATGAGCGTTACAGCAACTACTACCCTTTGCTTCCTTGAATCAAGGCCTGCAACTCATGCACCAAAAGCATGGAATTCTTCAGCCTTGCCTTCATTATTATTGTCATTACTGCGTTACGGTAGTAACAACTGACCGTTAGCGTATAAATAGATTCTGATTGGAACTTGTGATAAGCTCGATGAATCCAGGACTCTCATATCCTTATCCTAATTACAACATCATTAAGGCAACCCTTCTTCATTTCCCACAGACCTTCAGTGGCCTACATTCCTCCAAAAACTTTTCAACTCACACATTTCCTTGTGATTCACTCCAAAATAATAACCGATAATTAGTCATCATCAATGCCACCACACAGTTGATTATGCAATCGAAAGTTGCATGCATCCGGTGCATTCGTGTCACTTGGAACGTTTCCATTGTCTTCCTCGAATAGTTGCATCACATCCCATTCACAAACGTACCAATAATTCATCAATGAAAGTCAAAACAAATTAACAGGTGAGCGCCGCCGGCACCAGAATATTTACCGCTAATCTTGATGCATTCGAGTACATATGGAATTATTCGCATAATAAGATTGCAATAGTGCCAAGCATCTTGGGCTTTCAGCAGTCACATGGATACAAACAAGTTCGGGACGGAACGTACGGTCGGTGCCATGGATACGCATGTTAATGGGAACCTGCATTTCGTATGATAACATTGGAAAGGGAGCGTCGGCATACATCGTCTGGCTCATTCTTACACTTGTCTGCTCACAGCAGGTTCAACGTGCCGCATACGGCTATGATTGCTGCTGTCTCTGCGAGATTTTGTATGTACGTATTCCAATAGTTGCAAGATCCACGCCGCTGTAGTTTCCATATTTTATGGCGGAATTTGATTCATTCTTCGGGGATTTGCAGCTAATTGCGTGATTTCAAATCTGCAGACTGCAGCAAAAGTTGGAGTATTAATTTTATCAGAATATACGTATAATTCCGTGTGATCCCAGTGTTAAACACAGGCTTTCAATACTGGTTAGCTCTGCCTTGACGATCACATTGCAACTTGTAGTTTTCCGGTTCCGGTGTTTAAATTAAAGGGACGACAGACGCTGGTAGTTTCAGCCCGTTTGTCAACCTAGTTTAGCATATAGCATCGTCATCGCCATAGATAAGCGTCTTCTCGCTTATAAATTAGTTCAAGTGTTTTAGCCAACCGGTGCCTGTAAAAGTGATACTTTTTAAAAGTGGTTCACTGAAAAGTTAGTTGAATTTCAACATGTCTTCTACTCCATACGTCGCCGATGAATCATCGGCTGATCGCAATGTCGAAATGTGGAAAATCAAAAAGCTCATCAAGAGCTTGGAACAGGCCAGAGGGTAAAATTGACAAATTTCCATAAAAATTTTGACCCGTCAGTAGTACCATGTCTAATGATTCTTTTGGATTCGTTAATATAGTAACGGAACCAGCATGATTTCATTGATCATCCCGCCCAAGGACCAGATTTCTAGAGTCAGCAAAATGTTGGCTGATGAATTCGGTACCGCATCTAATATTAAATCCCGTGTCAACCGTCTTTCTGTACTGGGGGCCATTACATCTGTGCAGCAAAAGCTCAAATTGTACTCCAAAGGTATGTTTAGTCATTTGAAAAGCTGGACAAGTTGGAAAATTTGCTGAATCATGTTTTGGTTCACAGTCTCTCCGAATGGTCTTGTCATATATTGCGGGACTATCGTCACAGAAGAGGGGAAGGAAAAGAAAGTTAACATTGACTTTGAACCCTTCAAGCCTATTAACACCTCATTGTACTTGTGCGATAACAAAGTAAGTTGATTGCCTCGTGTATTGTCAATAGAAAATGTTTAGAGTTTTGATAACCTTGTGCTTGTTGTTATAGTTCCATACCGAAGCTTTAACAGCTCTACTAGCTGACGACACCAAGTTCGGCTTTATTGTTATGGACGGTAATGGGTCCTTGTTTGGTACCTTGCAAGGGAACACGAGGGACGTGCTCCATAAATTCAATGTAGATCTTCCAAAGAAGCACGGTATGTTGCGGATGCAGACATAATTGCCTTCCAGTGACCACCAACTGTTGCATTGTCTTGTTAATTTCAGGCCGTGGTGGTCAGTCTGCCTTGCGTTTTGCTCGGTTGCGAATGGAAAAGCGACACAATTATGTAAGGAAAGTTGCCGAAGTTGCTACTCAACTCTTTATCACCAATGACAAGCCAAATATTTCGGGCTTGATCCTGGCCGGTTCAGCTGATTTCAAGACGGAACTTAGCCAGTCAGACATGTTTGACCAGGTGAGAAGACTAGAAACTATTGAGAAAGACTTGAAAAAGATTGATATGGTATCGGATAATTGAACCTTGTTTTTTGTTATCCAGCGGTTGCAAGCTAAAATCATCAAAGTTGTAGATGTCTCCTATGGAGGTGAAAATGGATTTAATCAAGCCATCGAACTTTCGGCAGAGTCTCTAACCAATGTTAAGTTTATCCAAGAGAAGAAACTAATAGGTAAGATTCACGCTCAACAGAGTTATTAGTTGCACTTGCGCACCTGAATGTTTAAATGATGAATTGTGATTGTTAATTTTAGGTAAATATTTTGATGAAATCAGCCAAGACACTGGCAAATACTGTTTCGGAGTCGAAGACACTCTGAAAGCCTTGGAATTAGGATCCGTTGAAACGCTTATTTGCTGGGAGAACTTGGACATTCAGAGGTATGTGCTAAAAAATCACAGCACCAATGAAGATAAGGTCCTCCATCTAACGGCAGAGCAAGAAAAGGATAAGTCGCATTTTACGGATAAAGAGGTAATACCTTGGTATATACGACATGTTTCATCCTGGCATCCTGGAAACCTAAACATTTAACTGGTTAATCTGTTAACAGACTGGAACTGAATTGGAGCTAGTGGAATGTCAACCTCTTCTGGAATGGGTAGCCAATAATTACAAAAGTTTTGGTGCAACTTTAGAAATTATTACTGATAAATCCCAAGAAGGGTCCCAATTCGTACGTGGTTTCGGAGGAATTGGAGGTAAGATGTTGCGTCGTTGTTTGCGCATTTACTTCATTGTCGAATACATATTTTGGCAGCATACCTGTACCATGTATGGTGTAAGTTCCGATTGAAAAGGGTGAAGCGTAATACGGGGTTTGTGTGATTACTGGGCCACAAATAGGAATGTTGCGGTACAAAGTGGATTTCCAGTCCTTACAAGCAGACGATCCATTAGACGATGTAGACTTGGATGAATACTAACAGGCCTTCTCAAATTCAATGGTTTGATATTAACGCTACGATGATATTAATTGATGTTGCATTCAGTTTCTTTGCCGAGTTAGATTGCGTTCAACGCTTCTAGTGTCCTTTGTCGTGAGGTATCAAATAGTTGTCGTTAATTTTTATAGGTAGTTGCAGTTGCAGATTTCGTTACAGTAATTTTGATGCTATTGTTGTAACTTTTGACTTTGATTGGATGCACGTTTTTAAGATCAGTTATATTTGAGTTTGACATGTTTGTGGTGATGATCGTTCTTTCTAAATGACATGTCTATGTGCGTTTCACTCGGTGGTTTTCAAATCCTGGGTTTTCGTCTACTATAAAACTATTCTTTGTTTTGCAGGGCTTCTACGCTACAAGGTTGATTTCCAGAGTTTACAATTGGATGAATTAGATGACGAACAATACGACCTGGACGACTACTAAGGTTCGCGTGAATAACGAAAGAAGACAAACAAGTAGCTTTGAGTGTTGGGACATGCTTGTTTATCAGTGGCTTCTTTGGTATCTTTTACTTAGATATCGAAATTTGCATAAAATCTAAGTTACGTAAAGTATAGCGCCTCAAACTTTGAACTGCATATCTCAATTTGCAAGAAGTCCTGTACTTTTTAACAGATGTCATTTATACAATGCATTAAAAACAATTCGTTCTTATCGACAACGAACAAATTGAGTATTTCAAAAGTCATACAAGGCCATTTAAAATTCAGTCAAACGGATTATGTCGTGAATTAACATTATTTTCTTTCGTAATAGCGAATGTTGCAATTCGTTGAAAACGTGATAGTCAAACAAAAAGTTACTATTGAGTTTGGCTCAAAGACTTGTTCCGAGTATTATCTTCCAGCGAATTCAAATCTGAAAATACAAATAAGAATTTTGATAAGATTCTTGGAACACTTCCGCAGTCGCATATTGTTAATTTAACTAATACTTATAACTACAACAGTGAAATTACCTGCGAGGGACAAATCTTTCAATCTTCCCAACTGTTCCTCAAGCTCACTCCGATCTTTGGCTGCTGTCTTGTCTGCGACCGGCAATTCTTTCAAACCTGCTGCTTTGTCTGCTTCTAGTAGGTCATTAAGTTCGTCTTCCAGGGATGGGTCATCCTCGGGAGCAATGCTACGGTGAATTGTGGAGGATATTTCGGCCTGGTCTTCAAGTGCCTGTTACAAAAAGCAATTTGTAGCATAACATGGCGTATTCACAAGCGGGGTAGAAACAATAACTTCGAAATTGCTTACTTCTTCAAGCTCAAGCATGGCTTCTGTGGCACGATCCACGGTCACATTGCTATCTTTGAGAACTTTCGTAAGAGCATTTTTCCCAGTTTCATAAGCCGAAATAACCTGAAAGAACACTAATTGAAAACTCATTCTGATTTCATACTTCTTGTTAAACCTTCTTACCATAGCATCAGATTCTGCGTCTTCGATTTGAAACATCACTTCTGTCAGATTCGAAATTAGAGTATGCAGTTTCTCTGCTCGTTTCTCCAAAGTGTTCTTACACCGCAAGTGATACTTAGCCTGAAATATAGACCTCCTTGTTATCTCATGATTCACTCCGAAACGTGATAAAATGAAAATAAGTTTTATATTGTATCACCTTCGTGCGTTGCTTTTCCTTCAAAGATTTTTTGGCAGCTTCAATACAGAGAGTTTGCTGCTCAGAAATACTATCGAGGTCCTTTTCTAGTCTTTCTTTAGTCCTTGTGAGGTCGAACCGCACCTTTTCTGCATTGGAGATTCCAGATTCGGATTTCAAGGGATGAACAAACTTCACAATTTGTTTGTCTTCTCCAATTACATCAACGTGCAAATGACCAGTTGATATCAGGTACATGGTATACAACTCAACTTCCTCCGAATCCACAACTTTAGCAACTTCCGTAATCCATTCAGATTTCAGCATCACCTTATTGTGTAACTGCTTGCTCGATAACAACTTGGTATAATGTTCCTGCAAAACCAGAACTTTACATGATTTTGAACGTTCTCAAGATTCATTCAGGAAGAAATAGGTCGGAATTTGAGCACTTACGGATATCGCAGGCAAATAAATCAACTTCGTTTCCTTCGTGACTTTCTTTTCCGTAAAACCTCGAAGCGGTGTCATGTTCCACACCGTCGATGCAACAAATCTGACAGGTCGTAGAGACCAGCTGATCCATCCTTGCCCTTGAAGAGAGTTTAGAAACTCTTCTTCTGTCATCAAAGTCTTTTGACTGCAACAAGGAAAATCGAAGTTATTGCTGTGTGATCCTTTGGTTCTAAATCTATTTGAGTGTAGCCGTTCCTTACCTTCGTAAATATTGTACAATGTCCGGGATACAAGCTGAAACTTTTCCGTTAGCTCTGAACGCCAGTTCCAAGTCCTTGATGGAAAATTTACTCTTGTTGTCCACATTACAGTAGTCGTCGACAGCCTTTAGCCAAAACTTGAGCTTCTGTTCATAATGTTCGGGGTTCAAATGTTTGGCTCTAAAAGGGGAATAGAGGGCATTTATCCGGTCAAGATTCTCTCCAATTGCTGCAATCGTTGGGTAGGATGGAAGTGACATCTTCGGCACAGTAGTCTGCGACTGGAAGCGAGTAGACTAGAGCTTTCTGGCTGGTAGTTTTATCACCTGTTAAGCAACAATTAGTTTCACCGAATTGTCAATCTTATTTCTTGGTTCTTTTGTTTCATTACTTCTGCAGTTAGTAATCAACAAATAACTTTACCTTCAATCTGCAAACGTTCTTTGTATTCACTCCGGGCAGTTCATTCTGGCAAAAAATGTAAACCACTTTACTTCAAATGTGACACGACGTTAAAATTAGAAATTGACCACGACCTGAACTGGACCGTGTAACTGGCTTTACATGAATGACTGTTTGATACGCAATTATAGGATGCGTACATACACTGAACAACAACACCTGATGAACATCGCTCGCACACTCAATGGCTTTTGCCGCCTGAGATTAGGCGGGAAATCAGCTGACGGGGAAAAAACGTTGAACAGAATGTCAGCAAACACAAAAATACTTTCCAGTTTTTAGTTTATAGTCTGTTTATTCACGAAGCTTCTATAATAATACATTCGGCTACTTAACATATTTAACTAAACAGCGACGGATGGATAGGCACTTTAGAGAATATACTCTGCGGAACCTTTTGTAAAACTGAATTTCCTTGCAGAACGTCTGAAGCTTTCTTATTCAAATCAAATCGACCAATGTCGCCTCTAATACTCAGAATGGCCATCAGCTGCTCTTTGCTCAAGTCAGGGTAACGCTTAATAAAGCTTGATATCTCCAATGACAAAATATCCAAGTCATCTACATTGATTACTTCAGCGATGCCTCGGATAGAATCAAAAGGACATTCGCTCTTGTTAACGTGTGGATTTGATCCTACTTTGTCGAACAGTTGCTTTACTAGGGCAGCCTCGTCTGTTATCTTTTTAGAGGCTGCTCTCCTTTCTTCTTGACTTTTAAGAGCTATTTTTCTTGACAGTAGAGCCAACAGGTACTTTTTCGCCACAAGAGTTTTTGCTTCTGACATGACTTGATCGAAGTTCTTCGGCTTGAGATGTACATAGTCCTGAAAAAAGAAATCTCTTATAAGCAAAGTTCTGACATTCAATTACATACATGGTACGCCGTTGCAAAATTCTAACCTGGAAATAGTCCTCCAAGGTAACACAGATTGTATCAACGGCGACTGTGCTCGTGAGCCATGTACGTGTTGCGATTTCTTGAAAGTGGGGCTCCAAATCCAAGAATGCTTCATCGAGTAAGTACTGAGAAGTGTTGTTCCTTAACCGCTGTAAGATTATTGACAAGTCGCGATTATTAAGCTTTCTGACGCTAGCATACAGTCTACATGAACCATGAACATACCTCAAATGCTTCCAATACAGCATCAAATTGGTGGATGGCTTTGCTATTGTGCTGGCTATTGCTGCCAACTAGCGACGACTTCCAATACCGATCCTTCGTTTGGTGGGCCAAGTCGATGCATATCGTGCAGTTATTTATGATCGCGATCATGGAGTGTGTGAAATATTGCACCTGAGAAGAAGGTTGGTAGAAAAACGGATTACATTAAGATGATTCAACTATTATAGTGATTTGCACGAAGTGTATTTACTGACCTTGCTTCGATCTTCAAAATACTTCTCCTTGAAAAACCTGACTTCCTCCAGGTACGCTTGTCCATACTCTCGTATAACTTCTAGGCTAAGCAGTAGCATTTCCTGGACCAGTTCTTGGCTAAATTTAGAGTCCATTCAGAAGTTAAGGTACAACTTTTAATCAAACATCATACGCGAAGCAAAAATTTGTGGCATACCTGACTGTTTTCGCTACTTGCAAATTTTCGTCAACCATTTGGAACATGTTCACTGGAGCTTCCGTACTATAATGATTATCGGCATCAGCTGTTAAAGTATTCTTAGTCCAATCTTCAACTTCTTTTTCCAAGATTCTGCGCCGGCATGCACGATATACTTCACTAATGTGCTGCAAAGGAAACAACGGTATACGCTCATAGAACTCTTAGTATAATTACGGTAGTTTGTGTAGTTCACTAACCTTCAAATATTGTTTGTTCAAATTATCTATCACATCCTTAGGCAAAAGATTCGACGGTATTATTTCAGGGTTCAAATCTAGATCTGTACTGCGCAGTAACTGAGGTCCTGTGTAAGTATTTAGCACCCAAGAGAGTAATGATACAAATTCAAACCCTTCTAGGCCCTCCGCTATGCATTCTTGGAGCTGGAATGTTGATCAATCTCACATTATCAAAAATGCCCGGGCGCATTAATCGTTCAAAGTACTATGTATGACGTTTGCACATACCTTATTCGAAAGGCACCGATGGTACATGTCCACATAACACGATAGAATATTATACGATGGTTTAAAGCAAGGCACAACAAGAAACTTGATTACTCTCAAGTCCTGTAGTATCAACTGTCGCATAACTTCCAAATACCGAACAAGCCACATCTTGTTGATTGCTCTGGAATCTAGCTGGCAGGCATCAAGCTTTTCGGAAACAGAGTCTTCTAGCACTTGCAAAGCCTTCGCTTTCCATTTTTTAGGTCTACCGGGAGGCTTAAAGCCAGAAAGCTCCAGCCTCTGTAACATGCAAAAGTGGGTTACTTCAACTTTTATAAAATTTATGAATTTTACTTCCAAGTTTAGCTTTAACTCACCTGCAAGGAAGCTGCATCAGCAATCTCTTCTCTTTCTATGATTCGAAGAGTAGTTACCAACAGATGGGGAGATGTAGCAGCCATGTTCAATGTCCGTTTAAGATTAATGATTATTGTCTTCTCCAGGCTCTCCGACAGTTTCGACACGTCCGCAAAATAGTCCAGTAACATAGTATGTTCCGATTTGTTCTGCATTCTGAACAATTCGAACAGAAGCTCATCCCTAGAACTTTCCAGCTCGGCCATTAGCTGTAAACAGATTTAATTCTTGAAAATGTACGGAGCTCTATTTTCAACTTGAATTATCCATTTTACCATGTGAGCTTGAAGTAATTGTCCGTCGCTGATCATAGTTTGAGCCTTTTCAATATTCTTGCTGACATTGAAGATGTTATTCATGTTTTCCATTGCCATTGCATATTGAGAATGGACCAAATTCTCTTCTCGAACTCCTTCTAGAGCTTTTCCTAATGATGGAACATCTTTCAACGCTAGTCTCAATTCCGATGTGCTGCAATAATTTCACAAAAGTTAACGTCGTATAAACCAGCATCAACTTCAACTGCAAGATCCCTTCATACTTACTGGCTACCAACTTCGATAAGGCTGCGCCGTGCCAACTTTGTGTGTTCCAATGCTGTCCGAACTCCATCCAGCGAATATTGCAACGAGGTTTTGAGCATAGCTTCCGTTGACGTCTTTTTACGTGCTTCTCTTTTTTTGAACTCGTCCACCTTAAATAGAATAGTACTGATAAAGATCTACTAGACCCGGTTTGAAAAGGGAACAGTCTGGACTTTTAGAAAACTTACCTTTTCAAGTTGATCCGGTCTTTGGAGAAGGTTCGATATTCGCTCTTTAGCTTTAGTACGAGCTAGTTGTTCCAATTCCCCAGTTCTATTTCGGTTTGTAGAAGCCATGATTACAAAGGGGATTTAGGTGTAATCAATGTCAAAAACAAAAATTGGGCAAAACAAAACAAAAATTCAATCTGAATCACATCACTGTCTTGTTGTGTTTGTTTACACCTACTTTTTATTCATTTGACATTTGGGAGAATCTTCCTTGTCGACGGTTGTCTATGTTTTGGTTCTTTTGGGTGGTCGCGGAAAAAGCACGTTTATGATAATATTTAACCAAATCGTTTGACCATCAAAACAAACGTCGAAATTTTTGATGAAATATTCCTTGACTAGTCTTTCTTCGTATGTTTAGTTATGATCTACAGAAATGCTTAGGTCAGCCAACTTCAGTAGCAGTAGGAACCTTTAGTTCGGAACATCGGAACTGATCTTTTCCGTTAGAAGAAGTATGAAATATGGCTTTTTATTGTTCATATTCAACCAACAAATATGACAATCATCATTTCGATGAAGTAACAAACAATTCAGTACTTATATAAAAGGCACAGATACAAGGCAGTACGTCTCAAACAGTTCTTGGCATTTGTGAAGCAGCATTTATAACTGCTCTTAAAGCGATCTACCGGAAAATAGTCATCCACTTGAAGTTCATCAGCTAATGGGATAACCTCTTTTGGTAAAATGACTTCCAAAAGCTACAACATTTCCAGCTGCTTAATAGCATCAACAAATGTGTGCAGCTGTACAATGGCCCGAAGTCTACTTACAAAAGTCTATTATGGCACTATCTCTATTCTCTATTGCTGAAGGTCGTGACAAACTTAATTAACAAACTGAAGCTTGATGATATTGCACGATGGCAAACTGACTTACACTCTAATCAACATTTGCGTAACTGGTGTATGGTAACGTGTTTACGTTTAAAGCTACAATTTTACCGCCTGAACATCCAATCTACAAGTCGGCAGGCTCTGGAGTCTTCAACTTGATGTACAAACAAGAGGAAAAAATGATTCCAACGACTGGAAGCACACAGAAACCCAAACCGGCAATGGCCAAGTAGCCCAAATGTTCCTTGATTGTGTAGGACAGTTGACGAAGGCAGCCCTGTGTTAAAATCATATAAGTTACATCAAAACCCCTAAATTTCGTTAGAACACTGGTAACATATAGCTTACCACATAGTAGATGTTGCTAGGATGGTACCGGATTCCACAATACTGGCTCTCAGTCTTACAACACGAATCGGGAACACTATTTTCTCCAGCCAAACCATCCAACTTCCACTTGCTGTACGACCAATCTTCAAAGGACAAAACTCCACAGCAACGATACTGCAAATCAAAGTGCTCTCAATCAGTAATCTGTCCACAGAAATGCCATTCAGCTAATTCGGTGCCCCACTCACTTTCCGCTGAACCTCGTCCACAGTAGCAGTCAAGTCGTCATCAAACCCATACGAATTGACAAAAGTGTCATTCAGATTCGTCTTCAGCTCCTGATAAGTCTGTGACCGATAGAAATACGCCAGTATTCCCGCCTTGGCTTCCAGCAGAAAGATAAGCAGCAGAATCAGAATGTATATCAGCAGAAAGCATCGATCGCTTCTCCGTATTCCACAGAATCCTATACGAGTAATCACATTTCGTTTGATCAATTCCCAACTTTCATAACAATTCAACAAGTATTTTCGCAGCTGTTACTCACCGACAGCCACGGCGAACAAAACCATGATTCCAGCCCATATCAGAAGGTAGCTCGTCAAACTGTAACTGACGTTCGAAATCAAAGTCCTGAAGATAAAGGCTTGTTCATTAAAGACGCTGAGGATACCCACTGCCAGTACTACCAGTCCTCCGACCTGTAAATCACTTGATTGGTTATATTTCCCAACATCGTTTATATTTATATATCTCAGAAAATCCTCAAGCTTACCAACAAGAAGAAATTGAACACATAAAGGTAGTTCCTCAAGAGACCCTTGGAGCACCAACCCTCCGACTTTTTGTACTTTGCAGTACTGTCCGTACTTAAAGCCATTTTGTTGATGACACTTTAAATGAAAAACTAAAAAACCTACACCTGTTAATAAATTAATGAATAAAAACCCGTAAAAAAGTGGGTGTTGTTGTTGTTGGTTGTGATGTTACAGGAGAGGAATCAGGAAGAGCCCAAGTCATCCGCGTGTTTCGTGTTGATACATACTGATGAATCTGTGAAAAAGCTCTCCCAGCGATGCATTATCCAAATCTATAAGCATTGGTGACTTGTATTACGATATTACACGGAACGTGCGTGGGAGCTCCAACCTCTTGATGTGTCTTCAGGTCTTTGTTGATCTTAGAATGAAGCCCTCGTCTGAGTCTGACTAACTCTATTTACCTTTACTAGCTATCAAATAGCTGATTCACTTTCTTCTCCTTCGATCTAAACGACAAAGAACCAATTCCACAAGGTGCTGATATCGTTAACGCACCGCGCTGTTACCTTAAACGCATCAAATGTCAAACATCTGCCAGCGGCCTGACTCAGAAGGGTGATCCAACTATCCTTCTAACCCACAAGAAAAGAAGGGTTGGAATATGTCAGATAACGCTGTTAGCTTTAACCGATAACCGACATGCTCAGAAGTCATATTCTTTTCCTTCATCGACGGACTTTCAAGTTAACGCCAGATTGATTAGTTACCTGACTTTTATCACTTTAGAATCAGACCAGACGCCATTGATGTCAGCAAAGTTCAAGCGTACGTAGCTTCTGGAACGAAGCTCTCTTTCGCTGAAGCACCTGTGTCGCCATTATTGCATCGAGAGCTGGAGTGCCTCCAGCGTCAAAATGTTTGCAATTCATTTTCCTTATCGACCTTTATCAGCTCCTTGTGACAAATCTGTCTGAATTGGCAATGAAAATAAATGGCTATTTGATAAAACAGTACGTACTACTGCTATACATGGTTAAATTCGCAATTGCTTGCAACACTTAGTTGATGGTTTAGTGTGAATGCGGTTACTTACGGGGCATATTGCAACGTTGTATGAGTGCATTGTTATGGTGGTTTCGTTGGTTTCGTTGCCGTGTCTGTAAGTCAAGGATGTTTGCGTTGGAGAGAAAGGAGAAACGGCAAAAGTGATCTCTTTCTCAACGTGCTTCAGCATGTGCGCGATCGCCTGCTTCGTGTGAGAGGTAAACATAAACATGGAAAGAACAGCAGGCGGAGAGGAGGACAAGATCAAGAACACCATAACGCAACAGTGCATCATACAGAACAGGACACATTTTAATTTAAAAAAATAACTCACAACAACACACTTTTACCTTTGTTTTCATGTACACATTCACCTGTTCAACATTTATTTAATCAACTGACTGTTCCTTGTCTTCTCTGTTGAAAATCAGAGCGTAGAGAGAAACAATATTAATTACTTCACCTGTTCGTTCTCCACTTTTGTTATCTCCACTTTAACAGCCTACATCCACTTTGCTCCCTCGTATTATGAAACTCAAAGGGAAAAGTTTACGCGCTTTCAAGGTAAATGTCCTCATCTGGATTAACTTGGTTTGTTTGGTTCAAATGTGAGTGGATCTAAAACTGTTTTTAACGTTGCTGAAATTCCCGTCTTTTTGCTCAAGGTGAAGAAAGTACTAACGGTCCTAAGAAGAAGCAAGTGAGGAGCCTCAAATCCTGAATCCAGCTGTAGTGTAATTGAGTAGTTTGAAATTAGATCATCAACCAAGACTGAAAGCGTTCATTTTGTTTTGGTGGTAACGTTTCTTACTGACTGAGAGGTAAGTGAAAGAATCGAATTCGTTGTTTTGCATGCAACAGATGTAATTTGCAAAACCTTAATGAGTGATGTTTGACCAGTTTGTTTTGTTGTTTGTATTCCTTATTTTGGTGTTTACTTTTAGCAGAAGAATCACAACTGCTGGAGATCGAAAGTATTGTATTGCACTCATCCAAGTGAATCAAGTTCAAAAATTAACCAGCCAGCGACACCAACTTGGTTAAACAATCAAAAGAACCATATCAAGTGAATCAAGTCCCGTAGTACGAACCGAAGGTGGTGAATGGAGCTAAAGTACAAACAATTACGCGAATGTACCGTCAACGACGATAAACACAAGGATGGAGAACGTGCTTCCTTGGGAACGTCTCAGGGACTGGCTCCATTGCATAGCTGTCGTCACCTTTGACCTAGAGCTTGGCCAAACACTTGAAGTAATTAATACAGCTTGCGAAGTTGTAGCTGTATTGAAGGATTGATTAATTGTGTTGTGTACTTTGTAATTGCAGGCAGTGTTTCCCTCTCACGTCGAGCTTTCTGAAGAGGAGAAGACGAGCATTTGCTATTTATCGTTCCCGGATTCTAATTCAGGATGTATGGGAGACACTCAGTTCCATTTTCGCATCAGAATTGCAGACAGTAATAATGGAAAAAGCGTAGCACCCTTGTCCAAGGGGACGGAAGCGTATAATGCAAAATGCCCTCATTCACTTCAAGTGGAGCCCAACTTCATGTTCGGCTTTGTGTATTTTCGCCAAGTGAAAGACCCTTCACTACGAAGAGGCTATTTTCAAAAGGTGGGGAGATATGCGAGTTAATGTTTTTCTGAGCCGATTCAGTAGATTAATGGTTGTATCTGTGTTTTACAGTCCGTTGTGCTGATGACCAAGTACCCGTTTGTAAACTTATTTAACCAAATACTCAACATTATGGCACCTGAATTTTTCGAAAATGGTCACATGGCGATCGAAAAAGCAATCACGGATATACAGCACTGGCCTCTGCCTGTACCTGGACAAACCTTAACGCTTCCAATTTTAGGCTTCACATTCCAGGTTAGTGATGGGTAATATTTGAAGTCGGGGGATCTTCAGTGAGAGCAAGTCGACTTTACATTGAATCACCTTCATTCTAGGTGTTAATTCCTGGTCCCACCTGCCTTCGCAATGCCGGTTCGCCTGTGAAAACTCGAATGGACATTGTTCCCGGAAACAAGAGACCGTCACGAATGATCAACATCAACTCTGTTCACGACCCAGATCTATTCCAGTGTCTTCGCCCAGTGCTGTCACATATACATTTGTTGTGGGAATTGGTCTTAACGGCAGAGCCGATAGTAGTAATGGCTCCTCTTCCGGACACTTGTGCCAATACAGTACACGCATTAACCAGGTAATCTCATTTCCCAGTCTCGTAGGCAACTTCCTAACTTTGAGTATATCATCTAATCACATGGATTTGTTTGCAGTACAATTTATCCCCTACGATATTGTGCGGACTATAGACCATATTTTACAATTCACGATACCGACTTCAAAGAGTACACAATGAAAGCAGCTTCACCTCCATCAGTGATACTAGGAGTCACTAATCCATTCTTCGCAAAAACTTTACAGCACTGGCCTCATATAATTCGAATGGGTGAAAACGCAGGTACTGAAACAGCGAATGAATTGTCAAGCTGGCCATCACGGCACAAATATGAGTTTTAACTTGATTCTCCTTCCGGTTTCCGTGTTACAGATATCTACAGTGGAAAACTGAAAAAAGCAAGCAACATGAAGCTGTTGGATTCCCAACCGGGTGTCTATACTGGCTACAAGTAAGTTTTGTGAGAACAAGTGGTGCAGCAAAAAGTTACGCTTTAAAGTTACTAATGCGTATTTTTATAGGCCTTACTTGCAAAAGGACAATAACTTGCTGAAAAAAATTGTCCTTGGAATGCAGTCCCAAAGACCTGGAGAGGTTCAAACCGCTATTTTGCGAATACATTTGCAAGAGCTCACAGAAAGTTTTATGATTCCCCTAGAGAGGTATTTGGCAAGTCTGATGCCGCTACAGAAGAACATATCCGCTTTGAAGGTACGATAAATATAATGCTAATCCGATATCTGTACGATATAATAACCTAAAGGGTTGAATCAGTCTTGTAAAAATTGTTTCTTTACTTCAGGCGCCACCATTACCTAAACCTTTTAAACCTGATGACTTTCTAGCAACGCTAGAATCTTCCGGGCCGCAACTCACCTCGGGTATCAAGGGTGAATGGGCTGGACTGTACAAAAAGTTCTTTAGATCTGTAAATTTTTCTCAATGGTACAATATGAGGTACACCGAAGCCAGATATGCATTACAAGCATTACATCTTGAAGCTGTCGCAAATGCAGACCCTGTAAGTGTGAATTAATATTTAAAGTTCAAATGAAAGATTAATGCATGGGCTAACTGGAATTTTCGTCCTCATTTACAGAAACTATACAGCTGGTCCAGCGGTAAGCAGGAAGTCGAGATTGTGGACTGGATATTAAAACTCAGGGAGCAACTATCACAGTCACACTTACCCATCAAGGACTGCGTTAGGGACAAATTGCGAAAGCATTTGGAAGCCATATTGAATACATTACCCGAAGATTTGCAAGCAGTTTTAAGGCCAAAATGATATTCCCAGAAAAGCGTTTGATCTTTGACCACATGATTTTAGTTAGCTTGAATGGGCTATGCTGGACATGGAATCTCGTTTAGCTCGTAGCATTTCTTACACACTATAAGGACAGATCTATAATAAATCAAATACATATTTTCATCTAGAATTGAATTTTTTGTTGTCAAAAGAAAACGTTGCTGCATGAAGAAGCCGTAAGAACAAAGAAGCTTGTGGTGTGGTAAATGGATTGCATTGTGTTGTATGTGCACTCAACCCCATGCCCACGCAGGGCCCTGGGGGTGTTATATGCATTGCGAAAACAATCGCGGGGCCCGCTTAATTCAAATATTTGTGAATGAACAAGAAGTTGCATGTATGATGTACGTGGGTCGATACGTTGGAAAGGTTTTAATTAACTTTTAGGCGAATTCGAACAGTTTTTTGAGTGTTAAAAATATACGTTGCATTTCAGTTTCGTATATTATTGAGAAAATGCTTTTTCAAATTTTCAAGCAAGTTTGAAAGTAAATAGCGAATGAGCGCAGCCGAACTACGTGTATAGTTTTGTTTACAGCAAGTTCCAATTTTCTGAAATTTCAAAATGGAACCAAACAACTATTCTGGTGATTATAATGACGATGAGGACTACGGCCACTACGACCAGCGCTACAACAATGATGTTCAAGACGAAGACGAATATCAGAGCAATAGCAATGATTACGGCAGTAGACGCAGTGAACGATCCAGTAGAGATCTTAAAGAGAAAATTGATCGAAGAGACAAAAAAGATAAATACGAATCCAGAAAAGTGGTGAGAGGCAGAGATCGAAGCAGAAGTACAGACAGGTAAGTCAAACACTAAATGTCCCTTTGCAAAATCATTTTATTTGATGCAGATTGCAAATGATTCGTGATGCAATTTTAGACGTCGCAGCAGAAGCAGAAGTTCTTCAAGGAGTCGAAAAACCAAGAAACACAAGCGGAAATCAAGGCACAACAGACGGTCATCATCGCATTCAAGATCAAGATCATCGTCCCGTTCTAGAAGACGTCGGAGAAGTAGAAGCTACGATTCTTACGAAAGCGATGAAAGCAGAGACTACTACAGGTTCGTGATGGTTGATGCTAATTATTAATTGTTACGGGGTTGTCAGTTACAATTTTTTTTTCTCGTTACAGTGACTACCATGACAGGGACAGAGATAGGGGATCGGATTCCTACAAGCACCAAGAACCAAACAGCACCGTAATGGTTCGTGGCATGGCTCCACATCTAACAGAGCAGGATGTAAGTGGTTCAGTGACAAAATGTGATGGAAACGTCACGTCGTGATTGTTACTTTAAAAGATTATTACCTACCCTAGATTCGAGCCGATCTTCTGAAATGTGGAATGGGTGTCAAAGACGTTCGATTGATCAGGAACAGAGAGACTGGTACGCCCATGTAGTTATTTGTTTTCACCGTGTATCCCACGTTTGCTATAATGTTTGTGTTTGTCATCAGGTGCGTCCAGAGGCTTTGCTTTCGTCGAATTCCATACCGTACAGGATGCCATCAGATGGATGGACTTGAAAAAGGTAAGATAGACAGTTTGTTCGCGAGTTTTCGTCTAATGTGATTCCTAACCCTTTTTGTATGTTGCATAGGGTTCAATCTCTTTCCATGATGACTACCACGCTAATCTGATATATAGCTTGCCAAAGGGGCCTATGCTTGAAAAATCCAAGACTGTATTGAACGACTGGTTTTGTGCTCAGGTAACGCATTATCCTAATATGCCTAATGGAAAACAGAACCGCATGAAGAATAAATTTCGTATCTTGTTATAGTGTCAGGCGCATAATTTCAAGCGGAGAGACACATGTTACAAGTGTAAGCAGCCAAGGCCTGATGACCAGGACCCAGAACTGGCAGAAGAAATCAGTCCATTCCCGACTACAAGTAAGTCCTTTTGGGTTCTCTTGTCAAAAGATTCTTCAAAATGATTGAATGTTTATTTTCTTGTTCTAGCTGTGTTACTTTACAACCTTGACGCGCTTACGACAGAAGAAAGTGTTTTACAAGCTTTCAAAAGTGATATAGTCTTAGCATCAATACCTATCAAAACAGTAAAAATTGCAAGGGATGTTGCAACTAATTTGTCCAGAGGTTGCTGCTACGTCTATGCAAACAATATCGCGGATTCCATCAGTCTTCATACTTATTTAACGAAAAAGCCTTTGGATATCGACTCGCGGCAAGGTAATCTAAAAACGTGATAATTCGTGCACTACAGATCAATCATGTATCAAAAAACTAAACTATAATGTCTTTCGGAAATTACAGCATGGGTGGCATTTGCGAAACCAGCTGGTCAAAGCAGCAGTACGAATGCAGTTGCTGCCGCTGCTCTTGCTGCGGCGCAATGGACAAACAGTTCTAAAACGATTAATTCAGAGGTAAAAAGTCATATTTACTTAATTAAATAGTTTCACTTCATGTACGAGTTCAATCTTGCAGGAGGGAATCGAGAAGATGGCTCAATACAGCGCGTCTTTATATGCTAAAACGGAAGATGAGAAACGAAGTTATTTAGCGTATTATAGAGACTACTTCACAAAAAATCCAACGGAGGTACGATATTTTTGATACGCCACAGATTCATTTGGCTGGGTGAGAAAAGCTATAACTTGATTTAACCGTCTCTTTTAGGTTAACTTGGGAAGCATACCTGCAGGAACTGACTTTGTAAATACTAAGCTTGGTGCATCGTTATCATTAGCGTCATCAGTACGAACAGTGGTTATCTGTGCCATCCGTTCTAGTTTCATGGTTGCTTAAGAACAGAAAATGCTCACGGAATACTCGTTTTGAATTTATTAGGGGCCCATTGCTGTTTCGTCACGTATGATAAATCAAGGCTCAATGGCTGGAGGTGTTCGTAAGTAGAACTTTACCGTATAAGCAATACATTATGAATAACTCGTTGTGATGGCCATTTGGTCCTTTCAGAACCACCGGACCCTAATCGATACCAGTACGATGAATCTAGCGGGTACTATTACGATCCGCTCACAGGATTCTACTACGATGCTTCAACGCAGTATTTCTACGACTCTACCAAACAACAGTACCTGTATTGGAATGCAGAATCCAATCAGTATTTGCCAGCAGCTGACGGGGTTCAACGAACGAATGATAGCAAGGAGAAGAAGCCGGACGATAGGAAACCTGAGAAGCAAGACAAAGTCAAGGTTGCGAAGAAAATTGCAAAGGTATCCAGTACTCGATTTTATGTGCTTCCATATCCATATGTTGCGAGTCAACTTACACTTTTGGTCTTTCCACCAGGATATGGAGAAGTGGGCAAAAACATTGAACCAGAAAAAAGATAACTACGGCAAAAGTCCTTTTGAGATGCAACCCTCCTCCAGTGGCCATGCAACAGCACCACCTGCGGTTGAATTGCCAACTCGGGCAACTGTTACCAGCCGAGAAATGCAAGGATCCAGTAAAGGGGATATAATGTTGAAATTCGGTTCTAGTGTAAGTGAAGCTGAAATCGCATCTGTTACGAAAGTTTTTTTGTTCGCTAGATTTGGAATATTATTATTCATAGAAACTCCATGCACCAACTGCCGTTACGACCAGTCTGGATGATACGGACAGTGGTGACGAACGAGAAACCAGCACCAGCGTGCCTTTAAAAGGTCCGGATTCTGATTCATTTATGGACCTAACTAAAATGGCGTGTTTGCTTTGTAAGCGTCAGTTTCCCAACGAAGAAGTTCTAATCAAGTACGGACCTTCACTCTTTTTTTGGCGTACTTTTATGTAATAAGCTTTTGAACTGGGTCGAATTCTTTTCGTAGGCACACGAGAATGTCGGACTTGCATAAGAACAACTTAGAAGCTTTAAATGCAAGCAGTGGAACGAATCCAGTGAAATACAGAGACAGAGCGCAGGAGCGGCGTTCGACAGTAGGCTCCGACCCATTGGAAAGAAAAAGCACCTTGAAAGTATGATTATAATGTCAAGTAGCTGGATCTTCAAAGCATACAGATCAAGTATTTCGATCAGACAATGTAAAACTAACTTTTTTTCAGGATATGTACATGAAAGCCAAGAAGCGTGTAACTTCTTCCCAAGTTGAACAACCAACTAAGGACGGGATAAAGGCAGATAATATTGGCAACCGAATGCTACAAAAAATGGGTTGGCAAGAGGGTCAAGGTTTGGGCCGAGAGAATCAGGGTAGAACTGATATCATACATGTAAGATAATTTTGGGTGTTGTCCAATGATTTATCTCTCTGTGTTAGCTGAATAACTTTATTTCATTGTATTGAATTTTGTTTATGCAGGCAGAAAGACGTGCCCAAGGAACCGGTCTGGGTCATAAGTCATTCCCAGTAGTAGAAGATGAGGGAGATCGTTATAGTAAAGCAAGAAAAATAACAATGGCCAGATATCAAGAACTAGAGTGATGTACGAACCAACTGTGGATGTTTTCTGTGTTTTGATAAGAGTGAACAAGTTTTCCTCGTTTTGTTTGTCGATGTTACATAACACAGTTAAGTAACTTTGTACCAGTTTGGTCTCTTGAAAAACAGATTTATTAAAGATTGACATACTATATCTAATCTAATTAGTCTACTCTTCTAATTCTAAAGTACATGGAAATCACTGAATCTAGAAAAATTATCAGAACACTTGATTCAGACCAAGAACAGAATTTTCGAGATCACAAATAGCGACGAAATAAATACATATACACATATATTTGAGTTTTCGTCGAGGAAAGTTTTTGATAGAACGAATGAATGACACAAGGCGTGTATACACAACTGCTTCACTTCACCTTCAGCTTCTCGATCAACAGCGACGAAACGCTGCTTTGATCATGGAGTATACCATTCCTAAACAGAAGATTATTGTTAGCACAAGCATCAACAAACTAACGTAATCTCTATTTTGTGCTGTACAAATTAAAACTTACTCAATTAGAAAGTTTTCAACGTCTCCAGCATAGAATTCCGAACCTAAAGCTTCCTTCATCCGGACAAAATTTGCCACGAGATTCCCACCTTTGTAAATCAAAAGAGCAGGCACACCTTCTTGTTTCTGCCGAACAAAATCAACATTTAAAATTGCATAGCGTTACGACATAATGTAATTTACAGCTCAAAATTAGCACTTACGAAAAAACTGCTCACTCCAGCTACAGTAGCTCGTATTTTGCAAAATCTAACATTTTTGTACTCTGCACTCAGCGAATTTAAACATTCATTCAAAGTCGCACATTCTCGTAAAGCCTGTAATGAAGAAACCAAACATCAGTCTCATGTCTATCCATTCGTTAGCTTCAGTAAAAAGTGCTTACTTGGTCATAAATGTGCACTACGATTGTCACTTTTGGATTCGACTCATCGATAACTTTCAAGTACTCATCCCTGCTTTCGATTTCTTGCACTGCTCCATAAAGTCTGCAAACAAGCAATCGTTCAATTACAGTTAATCGAACACCTTCCCGCATGTCAATATTCTAGTTACACACATTTCGTTTTGGTCTTGCAACATTGTCTCCATTCGCTTCTTCACGAAATCTCTGAGTACATCATCCGAAAGTAAGTCGTCTTCATCAAAGTCAGCAGGCTTATCTTCCGACTGGAATATAAAATATGATTCATGAATAATCAACCAAGAACTTTGGCTCTACTCTTGACTCTGAAGCTTTAGCTTTAAACATACTTCCGGTCGACATGTCAACGCCTTCTTTGCAAGCTCTTCCAGTTGTTTCGCCTTGTCCATACGGGATTGCTCTTCATGTTCCTGGTATAACTGCCAGTCCCTTAGAACACCTTTTGGGCCAGTCTGAGGGAACATAAAAAATTGATTAGATGCATGCGGCTGAAATCGGGAAAAGTAGGACAAATTCGAAACGACTTACATTTTGCGAATAACCCTGCCATGGCTTCCCAGCATTGGCTCCAGGATCAGCCGACTTCAAACTCAAACCTGCAGACCCTGCGCCCCCTTCATCATCATCTAACCCTTCGTCTTCGCTACTGCTGCAATAATTTTGCGTCTTCTCCCCCAGTAATTTATCTTCTAAAGTAGCCATTTTTGATCTTCACGACTTTGAAAACTACGCTTGAAGAATTATGACATCAAGCGCGCAATGACCAATGTCAACAACACTAACGTTACATAAACTGGTTTATCTGCGTACAGAATTAAACTTGAGTTATATTCACTTAGTCACATCCGTGCTTTAACTATATTATCAATTGCCGATACTTTAAGTTACAAATTTAACTCCAGCACAATGCAAGCATAACAAACAGAAGACGGTTCAAAAGTTTGATGAGCCACACAAGAATATCCTCTGAACACTAATAAAATGCGATAAGAAATATCAAAACATAAACGCCGTTAACCATGTAAACAAACGGCTAAAGACTGCCCATACTCAACGTATGGCTTTAATACGGCATCTCGATCCTTTCTTTGGATGTTTACTTTCGACACCAGCCGCCAATGTTCGATTTATCCTTGGAGCGCTAAAATTCAAACCACTATAACGTTAACCCATGCATTCGATAAATTTCACACGCATTCTTGCGGACTCTGCAGGATTCCTTCAAGTTTGATCGTGCATCGATGAAATGTGTTTTCGCAGGTCATCTTTAATTTCAATGGTTCTCAAAAGTGTGCAATACTTTTCGTTTTCGCTAACCTTCAGCACCGTCTGCGACCTCTGACTCAAATGGAAGACTAACGGACACGGGCGCAAAGTCCATTTCGGGTACCCACAAATATAGCCAAGTTGTGATGAAATGAAATCGGTGAAAACGGGAATGAAACGGCAATGATTCAGATATTTCATCAGTGTGACATAGGCTTTCGGTTTGTGCATTGTTTTGATAGATGAATTTTATAGATGGATATTTCTGAAGAAGAATATGACATTGATGTATGTGTATATTGATCTCACTTTAATTACGTAATGTGTTGTGTGCGATTCACTATATTGTATACTTATTATGTAGCAATTTACAAGAACCTTTTGAAATTACTTGGCATGAAGATCTTGATAGCGCACGATAACTTTCATTAACGACGCAAGGTCCTGCCTAACGTAACATGTTAATTTGATACCTTTGACGACTCTTGGCATCATTGGTACATCTCATTCTTCAAAATTTACAAAAATACTTTCTTGTGATTCATAGTTATTCATCAAAATCGTAGGATTCAACTTAGGAACAAAAATAATCAAAATGTCGTCCTTTACAAAAATGTCACAGAATGCTGAACCCCCATTTCACATATCACAAAATACAAGAATTATACCATAGACGCAAGTTAGCCTCAGCACCACTTGCGAGTCAACTTTTGATGAATTTGGAGTAAATCGTAAATCAAGGCTAATTAAAATCTGAAGTTTACAATTTGAAGGCACTTGGTGCCACTTTATATTGTATATAGCGCGGCCGATTTAAAGTCTTGTGATGTGACTTAACAGAAGCAATTATTCACTGGGTGATGTAGTATCGACACAATTTAACTGATATTTGTGGTGGCTCACTAGGGTAAACAAGATCACGAAACGTATATACGGAATGTCTATTGCTGTTTCCTTTGTCCACCCAGGACTTGTATCGATGTGAAGCATTAATGAACACCGTTCGAAACTGACGGAATCACATGGAAGTCGATTGGAACTGGACGATTCGAATCTTGGGGGACGTTGTCCCTTGCGCTGAGCAATAGACAGGGCGGCTGGAAGTTCTTATCTTTGACATGCTCAAGTAGACCCTCGCCAGAGTAAGAAACCAGTGGTGAGATTTCAACGACGACCGGCGCTTTGTAGCTTGTGCATGACTTTTGACTGCAAATAAACAAAGAGTTAAATTGAAATTCCATCTTGTGGTGATACTACTCCTCGACCGGTTGAAATCATTTTCTACAAGCAAAACAACAAGGGAATACGCAAATGGACATTCAATACTTACATTTCATTGTTGTTTGTTTCCAATTCAATCGAGTTGTTATTCGGCACGCTAGAAACAAAATGAAAGCCAAAATAAGCCTACTGCAACAAAACAAAATCACTTTCTACCAAAAGACTGACGAAAGTCATAATCAAACTCAAAGCTGCCAGAAATGCATACTCGTACTACTTGGAAACTGAAATCCATGCACCCACCACAAGACATTGCATTCAACTATTCTTACCTAGGAATTAACGGAATCTGAGCTCCAGTTTCACGATCAGTGAAGCGTCCACCAGCAGCAAGAATATGCCTCTGATGCATAGAGTACAAAGAGTGCCGAGCAGTTGTTGGAGTGTCCTTTTCAGCTCCATCGGCGTTTTTCAATGGACTGAATTCATCCTCCCGCAAGACTTCCCAAACAACAAACTTTTGCGAGAACTGGAATACATCAAACACGAATTTCTCCAGCTTGACCCCATTAGGTCTCTCAGGCTTGATAAGTTCGCCATTTTCGTTGATGTGTGCAATCTTCTTCTCGGCAATGTGATGCTTAAGCTCATTTTCAGGTCCCCTAAAAACATCCATCATTAGCCCTTCATTCTGTCATTTGGTCCTGTGCAACATAAATTTCAATTCAAGTTATACCCCGAAACCCTGCGGAGGAATTCCATACTGAAGAAGTGGTTGCAAATACTTCCGGCATTGAACGTCAATCTCCCGTCCTCGGGATTGCGCTTCTGTGCGGTTTTCAAGGTAATCTCGGAATACTCGACAACCTGATAATGTCCATCCACTTTGCACACAACTCCCACAGCCTCGGTAGGAAAAGCCTTCTCAACAACCTAGAATAATAGATAATACACAGCGCATTAGCCATCATTTCGATAAACTTCATCCACTCCTATTCTTGCCCAATAAAATCCGGCTTAAGCCATAACAACATACAGCCTTGACAGCCTCCTTTATATTTAGCATCACAATCAACACATGCTCAATTACCTTGGCCCCACAATCAGCTCCCTTGGAAATGCAATAGCCCATGAATACAGGATCAGCCATCTTGACCAAAATATTATCAACACAATAAACATGGACATATTCAATGCCTCGGCGTTCCAAGTCATCCAAAATCTTCTTCTCCCTCAATGCACGGTAAAGTCCTCCATTTCCATCTGTAAACAAAAACACCGTCACTCCAACCCTTTGACGTCCCTCAAAACAATAACAAAAACAAGTGGCAAGGTTACCTGGAGCCTTGGAAATCTTGTGGGGCTTCTCAAGGATGATGCGACCATCAAAAGTGAAAGCAGGCAACATTCCTTGTTCAAACACAACCAAGTTTTCTTTCTTCAGCCCGAAATAGTCCCTTTGTTCAAAAAACTCCAGAGTAGGCTCCTTTGTGTGTTCACTTGTCATGATGTACCTGTAACCCAAATTAAACGTTCAAACATCGAATTTATCCACCTGCTGCACCAAACACCAATCCACCACACTTACCATGGAACATGTCCGACACTTCCGGTCCGCTCAGTCGCCAGCATTTCCAATCTTCGGATCCTCTCCGCTTGAAGCTGGTACAGCGTTTTTCCTGACGGAAGTCCGACATCGTACATGCCCTTAGGATAGGAAACGCCCAATCGAGTTCCTTGACCGCCGGCCAGCAGTAGCACCGCAACCTTCCCTTGGCTAACTTGCTTCAGACCTTTTGCCAAAAACAAAAATAAAAAGATTAATTTTATTAGTCATCAATCAAGAAAACAGCAATCTTTCTTTTCCTCTCACTCACAATCCTTCTCATCCATCTTTCATCTTCATTCACAAAATCAACGAGATTTTATATCTCGTCAACCCTTTGACTCTGTACTTTGCCATGTACTTTTCTGCCACTGCCCCCTTGTAAACTCTGTACCACATTAACATTTTATATCAGTATTTTTCCTCCCATCCAATCAGTACAATCGCACTCTTATCCTCGCATACATTTTCATCCGCCTCTTATCAATCTCTCTCTCCTACAAAGTTATGCCTTTCATCATAAACATTTAATTGACCTCACCTTCCGCTATCAGCCTTAAAACAGCATTCGTTGACACTTTCTTCCACTACAACCAACTGTTCTATCGCTTCAAGCTCCAGTCACCTCCCACAACTACGCTTCTACAAAACTGTCAAACAAATCTTGACCGCATGACTATCCCAGTGTCAATAGACAACCTCATATTTTCCAGCAAAACTTTATGTAATCAACCTCTTGGCATCATTGCATTCCCTGTAATAAGCTACTAAAATGACAATTGTCATACCTTCATCCTCGTACATCCGCAACGTCTCAGCATCAGTTCGAACCACAGCCCCATAAACATCTCCAGGCACCGGCTGAAGTCTGTCATCCAGCTTTTCTTGATTGTCCTGGTGACTGGTGCTGCACGCTTTCATGTAATACTTGGTCAGCTCTTCAAAGTTCAATCTGTAAAAAAAAGTTCAATAAAAATACCATTTCTACAATAAAAAATTGCTAACACACTCCACTTACTCGTTCAAGTCATTGTACAGAAAAGTCTGCTCCTCTGGAGAAAGTTGGTCCCAAAATTGCAATAGATGTCCTTGGCCATGCGCCTCCAGTTTCTGCCTCAGTCCCGCGACGTCCATTTTCAGTTCTTTAGCTTAAAATCTGCAAAGATGTCAAAAAAAAGTTCTATAAAAATTGCCGGTTTTGAACCCTTCTCCAAGCACATGTTCAATCATAGACACTTTCGCTTGAATCAAACTCTACAATTAAAAAATATGCAATCCCTTGCATAATATTCCACGTGTACGCCAAAAGATGCACCTGTCAAAAACTACATTTATCACCTGACGTCCCGCCGCTTTTTAACCTGTCAATCTGCCAAAACCCTAAACAATAGCTCCGTTTGCGTCATCATCAATGTCTGTCAACAAGTGCGGATTTTAAAATATTCACATTAAACAATCCACCCAATCCAAACCTTTAATCCACCATAGCGCAATTCCCGCAAGTCTCCTCCAAATCTGTTCCCTCTTCCCACACAATCACCTGTACACCTTTTTTCGCACAGAATTCGCAAACCGCATCATGTCGTCTTTGATAAGATTAAAATAACCTTCCGCAAGGTTCGATTGTCCTTGCTTTCGGTGTTGTTGGGCAAAACGGTTCTTGTTTCAGTTTCCTGTCTGTCACCACAATATTCTGATGCATGTCAAACTTTTTCCCACCGCCTTTACCTTGTCGGCTTGAATCCGTGACTGTAAATACGCTACGGAAACAGTTAGAAGAAAACGTTACCTTTTCTCAGAAAAGTTCCAAACACACACGTTATTATTCTACACAGTGACTGAACAACAGGTTGCTTTTGATTGTTGAAACGCATCTGCACTCTTCGGCTCCTGTCCACTAACTGACTTGCCAACTATTGCAAGCCCAACCATTAATCTTTACCTCTCTCTCTCTTTCCCTCCATATCTCATCGTATCTCCGTCCACCACCTCAACTACCTTACATTATAATACATCCACATTGCCCACCGCCACCACTCAATATTCACCTTATGTATCCATCCAATCTTCCTAATTCTGATCCGATTCTTCAATCCAACCCATTTAGCTACAGCTTCTCTCATCTCAACATCATCCATGGGGCAACTCACACATTACATTCCAACATTATAATCATTCACACAATTAAGTAAGAGTCCTCTCTCTCTCTCCTCCTTCTCCTATGCATACATAATTTGCCATCTTTTCACTATTTAATCTAACTGCACTTTAGCGACAACCCCTTGAGCACCACACATCCCACAACATGACACGTACGTATACATTCCAATAGAGGAAATGGCAACCTGGCCCACACCTCCACATAACCAATTCCCAATTATTATTATGTAATACCTCTTCAGCTAATAACTCTCACAGCCAAAAATGACCTAATTATTATTACCGCTGTAGAACAAACAATCTCCGCATCCCAAATCACTTCTTCTCGGCAACAACCGCTATTTTAATACATGTCACTTTCACTATCGATATAATATAAAAATGTATTCTTAAAAAAGCCAACTTGCTTGTTCTTGCGTAATCAATCTTCTTCATTTGTATAATTGTCTCGTCTTCACCACTCTTCTGCATAGTACGAAAATTATTATTTCTTCTCGGCTATCTTGCAAGATTGCTCATTTCTCGTCCCGCCCATTTCTATGCCTCGAAACATTTATTTTTTGTATTCAAAATCCTTAACAAAGATTCCGTTAGCTGTCTACAAGTTCCAAAAGAGCTTTTTTCGTACTTTGTACTCCATGTTCAAGGCAAACGAGAGGGCGTGGTGATCGACATCCATCTCAATGCCTACATTATGCACCGGATCGCCAACTTTTGGCAAATTCTTATACAACTCACCTGTGTGTACGCATATAAAAACGTTATTTATATATTACATGTTCCAGAGTTGTTCTGGACAAAAGAAATCAGAACCTGCTCTTATGATACAGTTGCTGATAGTAGCTTCTAGCAAGCCTAGTAAAATTGGCGCCAATACTACAAACTAGACTTCTTTTAGGATACTAATTATTATAATTCAGCTATTGATCAGCATACATTCTTCCTATACTATAAGACGATTAAACAAGCTCTCATTTTCCATTTGCTTCCGTGTGTCAGCAGTGTTAAACAAAATTGTAATTACCTGTTACGTTATATATACTTGTGTATTGTCTAGTTCCGGCTTTTCGTCGTCAACTTTTAATTAAAACTCTCTTTTTTTATCAACTGTCGATTGATATTTATCAATGTCCGCAGAAGCACTACTACAAAGGCGATTCACTTTCACTGCATTCCACGAGACACAAATAGCGGCAGCCGCTGCTTGGATCCGATTAATAAAAATTGCAAACTTTCACCTGTTGACACAACCGCTCGCTACCATAATATTTCAAGAGGAGAGTCATCGACTGACGAGCCAGCACACGATAGTTTGCACTACTGGAGCCAAAACATATTGCTCAGCACGATTTATGCGGCTGTCAATAATAGACGAGTTGCTGCTCCTACTTGTTGAAAGTCGTCTAGTTCCACTTATGCGTCTACTGTTATCCGCATTTCCTTCTTCCCCCAACCGTCAAAGTCACAATCGCCATTGTATTTATATATACGTGCACTGACGGCTAAAGCGTTCAAACAAACTGCTGAAATTGTTACATAAAACTGCAGTTTCTCTGCTCATGTCTATTGTGCATGTTGAACACTTGTTGTTTGCATTCTGCCGTAACATGGATAAGCATGTGAATCATATTGATGCCATGTCAGCAGCGTCAAGCGTTCACGGTTACAGCAAGGTGATTGTAGCATGAGCGCGTAACGCTAATTATACACAACAAATCCTTGGAATTACACCTTGTTCCCGCTCAAACAACACTGGAAATGTTTCATCAATGAGCATCGCAGCAACCGCAAGTAGCATTAATAATTCCGACTTGTTGCCTTAAATGTCCAGTAGTTTTCCGGCTACAGCTTTCCCTCCTTATATATTTTTATAACGCTTCCAAGAATCTTTGAAAATTCCAGAGTCACCTTTAAAAAGAATGACAGGTTCAAGGCATTCCCGAAAAATCTTTTTAAAACGTGTTTAGAACGTGGAGGTCAGACAGGTTGACAAGTTCCACGTTTGATTAGTACCAAATGCTCACCTGGTTGGTGGCAAAGCAAGCCGACAGGCGCCATTCGACTCAATCATTCTGTAATATGTCTCTAAAAGGCTCGCCGTGCCAATAGCATAGACAGCACAACTTTTGGCATTCTTCTTCGTCTCCTCCACACGAGTTACGCTCTCAAATGTTGCCATTTCGCTGATAAGGATAGACATTTAATGCTAATTTGCATAGCAGTGTAGTATACATACACTTAATGCATAATCAGTGTCAAGCCTATCGCCAAATCTTGACACTCAATCCAGTCTTGTGCTTTAAAGCGAACGCTTCAAGGTGCTTAATTAATGGCGCTGTCTGATACCGCGGAAAGCACCCTGGACACAAGTTTACATTTTAGGTTACTAGACTATTCCATCTAGCCTTCAGATACTTGAAAAAAATGTCAGCTATTTCGCGGGGACCCCATGTCATCACTGTGGCGAATATATCAACCACTCGACTCGACAGGTAAGTGTCCGTCCAGCCGCCGCCGACTGACCCATTGCCTTACATTGAAAGCCGCCTCGGTTCTTGAATCCACGTGGATTCAGCTCGTATTTTCTGCTAGTTAACTCTATTTTGGATATCAAATGCTTTCACGATCGGGAAATTTTGATATACACTTTTTCGCCCAAATGCTCACCTTAGCACAATCCACGTATTTTTAACGACTTTGAACAAGGGGAAACGCTCATCAAGGCCTTGATCTGTGGCAATAGCAAGGATAATATTTTTCAATGATGCAACATTGCGTTACTCCTGTCCGACCTTTTCCGCGGCTACTTTTCGAGCCAAAACTATCGCCACTTTAACGACAATCATCAAAACAACAACAATAAGGACCTCGCCCTTTTATAATGCAACGCGCTACCGACTCAATAATGTACATTTCAATCTCCTTGCTCTACTTTTAAATTACGCATGACTTTTAATCTACTTCAGCTCTTTCCTTTGTTGTCAAAATCTTTTTGATTTCTGTCCAATTAGCCAACCATCATTTATTCTACTGCTTATATACAACTGCACAAAGTTATCAACTTGCCCCATCCACCAGCTCTAACGTTAACCAAGTAGCCATCGAGTAGCGCTGTGGAAAAACTCTATGCCACCCAATGTATAATGTCCATAAAAGCATCTTTGCGTCAAACTTTTTACTAAACTCGTTCAAAAACCCTTGAAATTTTAAAAATATCTTTTGAAAAAAAATCAAGTGGTGTGAGGAACTGTTTCAAGATTTGTTTGAAACATTAAAAATTGCAATCGACTCGGTAGTTTTCCAGAAACAATTCTGCAAGTTTTGTATCCGTTTGGTGCGTTGCGGTAGCGCAGATCCGGCCACATCGTCAGCCCAGCATACATTCGAGATCATACTTCAAAGGATCATTTCTTTAGTATGCATCTCCAAACCTTCTGCTATTTTGGCGAAGGAACAAGCCACGATGATGAGTTGTAGTGCTTCTTCCTGAGCGTGAGATGGATTCAGACAGCGATTTCGCCGTCTGCTTCTGCGATGATCGTTCGCTTGCCGCTTCGGCGGTAAGAGAGGGAAGTTGGCACAATCCGAGTGGTTGTTTTAAACGAATTTAATATTGAATGCATGGAAACAATCGAAGTAGCAGCAAATACTGCAATTTTCGATCGATTAGATTGTAGTATAAATTCTGTAGTACTTGCCCTTGCACTTTGTATCGATATGTTACATTCTGTTTCCATGTCATAACATTATCTCTTTTCGATAAGCCAACCATGTGATTTTCCCAGAACCGCAAACTAGTCACCGATAAAAGCCCATCAAAGCGAACCTGCATCCGCTTCGCGTACACCGCCAAACAAGCAGCTGGACAAGCTGACCTCATGTGTCACCGCCTGCCACATCTCTTGACTAAAGTTCAAGACCTTCCGCAATACCAACGATTTCAGTGATTGATTGCTCATGTTCTTGCTAGATGGCCTCAAGTCGAATGCCAAACTATGATCAGTTTAAATGTGCAGCGGCAGCAATTTCTACTTTTGATGACGCAAACGCCCTTCATTGTTTCACAGGATGAACTACAGACAATTCGCATATACTCTAAATCCTTTGATTTCAGGTTTTCTATCAGATTCCGAATGAATCAATAGGTCGAAACTTTGCTCGTCGACGAAGAGTCGTCGTTCACACTTGTACTGCTGCATTTCAGATTACATTCTTTGACCACAGTGTAGACATTTAATGACGCCAATTCTTTTCACCAATCTTGACAAGGGATTAAAGTAATAATCTGATCAGATTTCATGATCGTCATCGGTGCCTCTCATTTGAGTGAGAGACAGCTCGGGAGATCAGAAAGTAACCATAGATGCTCAAAAGGGATAGTGAGATTCCGCCATCTAAACATGATGAATCGAACTGAATGGTTGATTAATTAAAAAGGCTCCAGGGAACGCTTTTGACTTTACCTTTCAAAGTTTCCATTCAAAGATGTCCTTAGTCCTTCATGGGATCGATAGCTGCTGGTGTGATGGCAACATGAAATCTGGACCTGAGATCTCTCAGAAAACACTTTTTCTGCTGCTTGAAGTTTGTTACTGATCGAGAATCCAATCGAACATGTAATCACAGAAATTCTGACAACATTGGTAGGCAAAAGACTGAGGAAAACCGCTCAAGCTTCTTCGGTAGCTTTAGAATTCCCAAACCACACTTTTTACACATAGTAAATGTCAACGAAGCCGACATTGCCGCTTGCCAAGCGGCGTACAATGTTGAACGAGTTTCAATGGAGCTAGCTAGAAGTACAGACAGAACAAATGTACAAATTTACCCGGGTTTCCTTGGAACACGTCGGAAGAGAAACTCCGCCCTCTTCCGAATACCCGAACGTTGCCCTTCCGATCCAAGGTTTTCTTCCCGGAAACGAGAGGTGATTCTCACTTCTGACATGATCAAAGTTTCAAAAAAAGAACGGAATTGGTGTATTTCAAGTGTTATCAAAAACTGACAGCTTCGTAAAACGTAAACAACGTCAAATTTTGTCATTTTGCTTTTAGCCGCCAAGTCAAGAAAATTTTCACAAGAGTTTGTTTTGGTGAGCCAAGGAAATCTATAAGGAAGAATTTGTTGGCGGCAATTATGGACAGCCAGCTGCTTTTCTCGTTCATTCACTCACAGCGCACGTGCAATTGTTTATGACTGTCGAATGATCCTTGGATCACAGATTCATCAGTCGTCGGTGGGTTTAATGTCGCTGTAGTCATTTAAGCTAATTATCATCAACTTGATGTAGTGACATCAAATTCTAGTTGTGTGGCTCTGAAATATTGCAACTGTCATCGGATTAGCTGCCAGTACTGAAGAAAGCCATGATTTAACCACTGCGTACTTTGGAGCGTCAGCTTTGTCAGTTCTGAAGTTGTAGGAGTGCTGCTGCCGCAGCATCCGTTAACGGAGATTCTGTAAAGTCATGTGACACTGCTGACAAAAGAAAAAGCGGACGTCATTTAACGAATGTAAGTAATTAATCAAGATTCCAGCATCACTCAGAAATATTATCGAAGTTTCAGCTAGTTTGGTTTATCCGTTATAGGGCTATTGACTGTTGGGTTGTCGCCATTACGATGTCTTCAGTGCCTAATTTTTTGCCTCATGATCTTCTTCCGACGGCCTAAAAAATCTTCGGTTTCAGTTAGAAATGCTGAAATACATGTAGAATGGCAAAGTATACATAGTCAAAAAAGCTGAATGTCACACAGTTCAGAATGTACAGTCAGAAAGATACAACTGGTTTCAAACGCTAACCAAAGGCTTGCTCATCATTATTTAATCGAACTGTAGGAGGGAACCGCTGAAAGGTCCATCGAGATTTGATTATGTTAGTTAGACTGGAGTCAGCGTAAAATACTTCAACAAGTACTATTCATTCGTGTTCAGAAAGTATATGTAGGTTTAGAACGTTTTTTTGAAGTCAACTTGATCGCTCAATTTCGAAACCCCTTATATGCAATCACCAATCGTGGTGTGACTAGAGTTCTTGAAATGGTTGTTTGGGTGAAATAGTATACTCGCACTAATACTCGTCTTACCAGTAAGGTCAAAGGTATTCCTCATTGGCATGTCCTGATGACTGCAAAAATTGACTCCAGGTAAAGTAATGGCTTTAAAGAATTACTAATTATGCCAAATGCCAGCTTGATCATTTGTGCGCAACAACGTCATTCTTCTTGCAGGATGGAGGAACGAAACTTTCGTTCGCATTACTACGAGAAAGTTGGCTTCCGGAGTGTCGAGGAGAAAAAGTCGCTGGAAATACTGCTGAAAGAGAAACCGGTGGACCGCATAAAATTGCTTCAATTCGCCTTGAGATTTACTGTCCCAGCAGTACATAGGAGTCTGCTGTGGAATTTATTACTCGGTAAGGAAGAAATATGAGAAATTTAGAATTTGGTAGGATCCAATTACATTCAAATTCGGTTGCTTTTTTCAGACATTCTTCCTGCATACCTGGACCAACATGACTATGTGCTCATGCAGCGGAAAGAACAGTTTGCGGATCTGCAACGAGCATTGCAAATCGTTATTCCGCCTGCATCACTCCCTCAAAATGCTTCGTCCAAACCTTGCATGTTTGCGTTGATGAAGAATCTTGAAGCTGGAGGACTACGACTGGACTATTTATCGCAAGTAGGTGTTACATATCAAAACCTCGATTCCTAAGACCATGACCATAAGACCTGTTGGAGATTTGATGTCACTAATTCTTAAATGTTTGTTTTTCAGCTGGAAAATAGAGATAATAGAAGCTTCATCTCGATCGCAAATGCCTTGAGCGATATTATACACTGTGATTTCGAATTATACTGGGCTACGAAAAAGATTGACAAGCTCCTGAAGTCCTTTACTTCCCATCATACGTCTCTAGTTACATACACCGAAAAGTTGCTAGTAATGCAGGACGAGCCTTTGTACCAGTAAGCTGAAAGCCAAAAAGACGTCGTTTTTAATTTTAGATGATATTCGGTCTGATTTGATCTAAATACTCCGGTTATCTGTACAGCTACCTGGCCGACCATAAAGTCCTGCAGTCATTACCACTACAAGATTGGTTCCGAAGTTGTTTCACTGGCATATTACCAATCATGCCACTACAGAGGTAGAGCCACTGGAATACGATACGTAGAGACGTAGACTCTATTTCATTATAAATGTCAGCAATGAATGTATATATGTTTTCAATTTAGGATATTGGACAAAGTAATTGGAGGTTCATCCATCATCCTGGTCTTCTTACTTGCTACCCTAATATGCAAAATGCGAAGTCAAATACTCAAATCTGCTAATTTAGAGAAAACGCTGAAGAATTTTCGTGATGTAAGTTATTCGAACCAAAGGAACATAATGTCAAGGTATTCTCGGAATGTAATCACTATATGTTCTTTAGAACGAAGCCCTAGCAGAAATGATGGTGGCAGATTGCATTTCATCTTGGCACAGCTACGGAAGTCCAACCGTTCCAGGATCAAACAACGACTGCTTGAAGGACAATCAACACAAATTACAACACAAGAACAGTGGCGAAATCAAAAGGGCCAGATAATGAGCACCGAAAGCTTCATTCCACCCACCTCAAATTTCTGAATAATGCGCTCAGCCTCAGTCCACATACTTCACGCTTGTTTCAGAGTTTGAGTCAAACTTTTTGACAATATGGAGATATATATTTCATTATTATAATTTCTTTGAGCTTACTTACGAGTCGTCGATCAAGTTTAGTTTTCATGTGCAATGTTGTTGTGCTAAAGATAGGCAGCTAGCTCCTCCTCAACCTACGTATTCTTATCAAATGGTTAGCTTTTATAATTTCCAAGAACTGATGAAAGTTGTGCTAAACGCTTTACAATACAAATGTAATCTAATCAAATATTGTTTGAAAATACAAAGACTTTATCCCATCGATAACAAGCATAGCTTTTATTCACGTCCAAACCTACGCATCTGAATGATTCCTCCTGACATGTAACTTTAGATTATCTTTTCTATTAGTTCTATATTCGCATTTGTCACACTCATGTGGTTTCAGTCCATTGTGCGTCATATTATGAGCCTTGAGTCTTTTAAGATCAGCAAATTCCTTGAAACATCCGGGATGTATGCACTGGTGTGGTTTTTCGCCCGTGTGGCTCCTTGCATGCCTTGCCGCAGCACTTGAAGTGGCAAACCTACGCAATAAATCCCTACATCAACAAAACCTCATCATAACAAAAGTGACATGTATTTTCAGCACTCTCACTCAGTCAGCCCACCTACCTTTGGTCACAGTAATCGCAAGGAAAAGGACGCTTCAAAGTATGCCGGATGCGAAAATGTTTGGCAAGCGCAGCTTTCTCCACCGTCGCATAGTTACAGCTTTGGCACTTGAACGGCTTCTCTATCGAATGCTTTCGAAGCGCATGTTGCTTCAACTGAAGTTCAGTTAGCGTCCGAAAAGGACACTTGTTACAGTGAAACAGTTCTGGAAGAATACCTCCAACCAAATTCTTCCCATGGACAACTGCAAGGTGTTTGACAAAGTTGGCCTTTTGTACATTAGAAAAGTCGCAGTCAGGTTCAGGACACTGTAAACAAAAGAATATGATATTCGTTCTTGAATTTCCACCTTCCAGGCTTATCATTTACCTTGCAATTATGTATGTTTATATAGCTCACCTGAATCAAGTACGTGTTTGGAAAATGTAGTTTGAGATGAATATTAAGCCCTCCCTTGGTCTGGAATCGCTTTTCACAAATTTTACATCTGTGCGGTTTAGTTTGATGTCTCTTTCGCTTTTGTTTACTTGTTGGACGAGAAGGAGCAGCGATGATAATAGGCGGAGGAGGCATATTTCCTCCAATTGAGCCTCCTGTCACCAAGGTATCACATTCCACTTTTAGACGAGATAAATGTCAAAGGGTTGTCGTTGTCGTTGTGGGTCGTCAAAAGCAGAGGTATATTTTGTTGATCAAGTTGATGGAAGGGTGAAAGCAGCGGGCTGAAATCAACAAGACTTTCACTGCGCCGTCAATACGTGCGTCAGCAGCAGAGGACACACGCAGAACCGGTGGTCCTTCTTCCCTCCTTCCACCATTTCACAAGCCCATGCAAAACACTACATTGAATCGGCCGGCGGATCTGAAATCAAATCAGAAAAGTGAAACCTATTGGCGACGGCGTGAAAACAGTTTCCGCCGCTATATATTCTCCCTTGATCCACCGCCGCCCGCCTATGTACATACATACGTCACTCGGCTTCGCGTCTAAAATGAAAACATAGCACAAGGATATCTCTCCCGGGTAAAAACCGATATCATGCATGCGCAAGGCTCCACCTGAGCTATTCCGTAAGCGCCCATAGCATAGAGCTCTCTCGCCAACCGCAATGTACATACTCGTTCGCCAGCAGCTTTCACAATTTTTAACCACAATTTGATTACCATCAAATTGTTATTATGAAATTTGGTTGCTTTGATGGATGCCACATTAAAACGTCGGTTCAGATGAGCCTTAAAAGACTTGTCGACGACACATGAAATCCCATCGATGGATCCATCATATACTTACTACAACAACCATAATATTTTTCTCCAGCCTTGAAATTTCCAGTAGGCGGATCTGTCCCGATGATATTCTCATGGTGAAAGTCTGGTTGGTTCGGCGGCACTTGCAAAAGTGAATTGACGTCCTGGGATACACACAGGCTTTCTTTGGTATTCTTCATCCAGCAGCAGCATACCGCTATCAAAGTCCCGTATTATAAAGGCATTTGCCAGATCTTTTGGTCCATCTTCTTCTTCTACTACTTGTTCTCTTATGGTGAATCCATACAAATTCTCATGTCCAAACACAGTCCAAGTCCACCGTCCTCAGTCACTGGGTCGACAAGGATGAATAGGTCTACTACTACTGCGCCGATGACCACTTTCGGTTCCAGTTCTTGTCACCGAATTTAAACTTGTTGTTTTTAGTTTTGTTGGAGGAGCAGTTAAATGTGACCAAGTTTTCCCAGTGTCTCGACATACCCACGCTAATCCTCTTTTGTTGACGTCAAACTCGCACAGTCAGTCAGAGTGAGACATTCAGTGATCTGCAGCATAATACCACACACACATTCAAGTGCACGTCGCCGGGATTTTATTGCCATTCCAAAAACTAACTTTTAGTTTTACTTACAAGTTTTTTTGTCATTTTCAAACTGTCTGCTTAAACGGTTTTAACTGTGAATCAAGAAATTCCATGTTCTGGTGATTCTTCCTTGTTGACGTCGAGCCACACATACACACACGTCAAATATCAATTCGATCAAGGCCATTCATCATCTGTGTTTATTGGCATTCCTGTCAAACTGACAACTGACGAATACCATAGGTCATGTAAAAAGCCGCAAGGTAACGAGGAAAAAGTTTAGCGAAATTCGTCAATCGTGAACGTCTTGCTGTAGTATACTTGTAGTAGTCGACTCCGAAAACAAACAACAACTAGCGAAATTCTCAAGTGCTCAAGTGGGTTATAATAAACACGTAAATGTAGTGCAAGCTAGAGCAGAGTACAAGTTTTAGACGAATACCAAGTTAGGTTCCAATTGTTAGCAGAAATTCTTGTGAAATTTTCAAGATATCTGTTCAGAGAAGCGATAAGCTCAAGTTCAAACTTGTCTTCTTTGACGATTGTCAACAAGTATTTGCCAGCTTCTGACCAAGGAATTTGTAACCCGATACTAGGAATCAACTAAGTTGAAACTTTTGCAAACTATCACACTTGTGCTCGTGTTAGTTTAACGATTGCTACATGCAGGGAATTACGTGTTAGTGAGTCATATCACGATGTGATACATGTTGTTGTACAAGGGTTGTTACTGTAATTGTGCCAGTTAGTTAAAGCGATAGTAATTTACCATTTCTTGATTGCGTTTCAGAGACGTCTCCTCACCATAAGTACACTGCCATTAGACGGATTACCCGCTACTTTGATCTCCACGTGAAAGCCATTACAGAAAGACATAATTGTGCTGCTTCTTTCCACGACGAGAAAATGCGCCACTTTTCCTAGTCTTGAAAATAATGTATTATAACAAGAATGAAGAAAGGTAAACGAAGTTCTGAAAGCAACGTCGCTGCTGAACGTCTCGCTGATTACCGTGGGGAGCTTGCTGGAGCAGCGTAAGTACCTTTTTCAAGTTGTAAATCAATGGTCAATAATCAAGGAAAAGAAACTCTGTATTGATCAATTTCTGTGTGTTTCTAGGCTGGGATCTCCAAGTCCTGGCTCCCCGGAAGGCGAGGCTGATATGCCGGAATCGAATAGTGATCGAGATCCACCACCGGCAACCACGTCCACTACCATGAGGGAAACCACAAAAGTGAGTACTGAAGAACTGAGCCTGTTTGTGGACCAAAGAGTGAATTCTTATGCACATCATTGATTTGCAGGACAAGAAGCAATCCGGTGGATCAATTGGTGTGATAGATAAGCCAAAGATGGTGACTGTGAAGCATCCTGAATCGAACAAGCCGAAACCGACAGTCAAGAAGAATAAACCGATACAGGCTGACTTAGATGTAGTTAAGGAATTTGCAAAATGCAAGGAAGAAGGAACCCAAAGACTTGATCTCAGCAAATCTAGTGTAAGTTGAAAGTCATTTGAACCAAGACAGGCATTGAAGTGAGTGGGTGTGAGTATTAAAAGAATGTTTCTTTGTTTACAGATCACAATGATACCAGCACAAGTTAAAGAACTAACACACCTTGCTGAACTATACTTGTACGGTAATAAGCTTGTCACGCTTCCACCTGAAATTGGTTGTTTGGTCAATTTGCAAACGCTGGCGCTGAATGAAAACTCTCTTACGAGTTTACCTGAGTCTTTGGCCAGCCTGAAGAATTTAAAAGTTCTTGATCTTCGTCATAATAAGCTTTGCGAGGTAAGAAGAATTGCTCCATGTGCAGTAATCGAGTTCATGTTATGAAGGAACATACTGATAACCAATATTTTTGCCACAGATACCTGAAGTTGTCTACACGTTGACATCCCTTACAACCTTATTCCTTCGCTTTAATCGCATCAAGTTGGTCGGAGAAGGTCTTAGGAACTTGACGGTAGGAACAAGCACTGAAACTCTGTTTATGATTAGTAACTTATAACCTGTAAACTCAAAGCCTAAAATGCCTTCGCACAAGCAACAAATAGCTGGTTTGGGTTGGAACTTATGATTGGAGTTTATAGGTCGGGTTTTTGGTTCAGCTCTTAGAATAATGTTTTGTTGCTCTAACCACAAATTACAGCGTGGGTGGGGACACAAAGCAATGTTCTAACGGGAGAGTAGCTTACGAGCCTAGTTTGCTTGCAGTTGTTTATAATACCCCCCCCCGTTGTTTTGCAGAACCTGACCATGTTGAGCTTGCGTGAGAACAAGATCAAATCACTCCCGGCTGGAATTGGGAATCTGTCAAGCTTGATCATGTTGGACGTTTCCCATAATCATCTGGAACACTTACCGGAAGAAATAGGTCAATGTCTTCAGCTGTCAACACTGGATCTTCAGCATAATGAACTTATGGATATTCCAGATACGATTGGAAACTTGAAAGCTTTAAGCAGAGTTGGACTTCGGTAAGTATCAAATTTCGAACTGTGTATGCTGATGTTAAAGGCCAAATTTTGATTATTTATGTGTTTCACAGGTATAACAGGCTCACTCATGTACCCAAAACCTTTAGCAGCTGTTTGCACATGGATGAATTTAACATTGAAGGAAATTCAATAACTCAATTACCCGAGGGCTTATTGTCCAGCTTGAGCAACCTTACTAGTATTACTTTGTCAAGAAACAACTTCACGGCCTATCCAAGCGGTGGACCTGCCCAATTCACCAACGTTCATTCCATAAACATGGAACACAATCAAATCGATAAGATTCCGTACGGTATATTTTCAAGAGCTAAAAACTTGACAAAGCTCAACATGAAGGAAAACCTTTTGACATCGCTTCCATTAGGTATGTTTTAATCCTTTTCAAATGAACAAAAATGAAACTCAATCTGAAATCAATTACTATCTCGTTTTTATTTTAAGATATCGGCACATGGACAAGCATGGTCGAGTTAAACTTGGGAACCAATCAGCTCACAAAAATTCCAGATGATATTCAGTGCTTGCAGTCGTTGGAGGTCTTCATACTGTCAAATAACGCTTTGAGGGTAAGACTCCACTTTCATCAAGCATGAATTGTGATGAAATATCGCAAATTTCGCTCTAACGTTTTCATTTCACGTTTAGCGTATTCCAACCAGTATCGGAAACCTCAGAAAATTGCGCATATTAGATCTGGAGGAGAATAAGATCGATGTTCTTCCGAACGAGTTGGGATTTCTTCGAGAGTTGCAGAAACTTGTTGTACAATCTAACCAGTTAACTTCTTTGCCAAGAGCGATAGGGTGAGTAATCATGATGTAAAAATTTTCTCTGAAAGTGCATTCAACAAAAATGTAAAATGAATTTCGCCTGTTCCAGACATCTTACGAGCTTAACTCACTTAAGCGTTGGGGAAAACAATCTTTCTAATTTGCCCGAAGAAATCGGAACACTTGAGAACCTCGAAAACTTGTACATTAATGACAATCCCAATTTGCACTCTCTGCCATTCGAGCTAGCACTGTGCTCCAATCTACAAATCATGAGCATCGAAAACTGCCCACTTACGCAAATGCCGCCGGAAGTTGTCATAGGCGGACCATCTCTGGTTATTCAGGTGAGCCATTCTTCTTGGCTTTCTTTGTGCATTTCTATTTTTTATCAATTTGAAGAAGCTAATCAATATACTATTTTGCAGTTCTTGAAGATGCAAGGCCCATATAGAGCTATGTGATTGACTCTACTGGAGGATTTTTGTCAAGGGTAAAGTGTGTATAATGAGCCCACGAATTTGTGTTGTGCGAATTATCGCAAATTGTTTACCTTGGAAACCACCTGTTCAGAACGATATTCCTGTGGAACTCGAACATACGGCTGCATATTTTGAAGCTTTCTTTTGTACCCGATCAGAGAAATCAGGGTTAAATTTCAATGTTTAGCTGTACGAGCTCTCGTTCCTGTTAAGAGTTTAAAATCGCGTTCCTAGACGTAAATTGTCAAAATTACATATACAAACTATATAATTGCGCTTAGCGGCTCATGGCCACCCCGATTGACTGGAACCTATCGTCACCCTTATAGGCTTTCGATTTCCGTTGGAAGCAAATCTCAAAGTTGAAACTACAAGACTCAATAGTGTCTAGTTTTTGCTTGATTATCTCTAGGGTAGTCTTTTAGAGTATAGATTTAGAGGATTCTCTTAAAAACCTATTTCATCTCAAACTTGTGATTTTTAAGGTTAAATCAGTTTCCTGGGCGCACACATACGTATACATATGAGGCTGTACTGAGAATGTAAACTGTGTAAATTTACCCTTATATAGGCACGTTTTTTGAAAACGCGCGCAGACATAACTATTAGCCTTTACTTTTTAGAAACTCTTGCATTTGCCTGTCAATCTTGATGCTGCAGAAGATAGTCAATGTTTCAAGCATCACAATCGTATATATTCCTTATTAGATTGAAATTGCTAAATGTTTGTTGAACAATTTGGAATGACGTCGTCACCAAAATGTTGTTGTCTAGTTTTTCGAGGTGTAAATGGTAAAGCGCGAAGCTTTAGAAAAGAGTTAGGAGATTCCATGTTCCCTGTGTTGTTTGTTGCCCACATAAAACCTTGTCTTGATGGACCTGCTTTCAGTTGCTGTGATTCAAGGGAATAATTTTTGTACATTTGTCTCCATATATTCCCCTTGTTTTGTTCAAATTCCAGTATTGAGTTGCGTAATGTTATGTTTTGAGTAATAGAAAAATGTGAAATAGGGTTACGATTTTTGCTAGTGATTCACTCACTGCCGCACTACTGTTACTTTTTTTGTTAATGCTCCAAGTCGCCAGTAGATGCGAAAAATTGTTCAAAGCGAATCAATCTAGGTCATGTTAACTAGCCCTTTCTTCTAGTGTTCTCTACATGGTTTTCTCCTTTGATTGTTGGCTGTAATAGCTTTACAAATCCCAGTGAATCTGGTGGATATAGAACAAATGTTACAAAAACTTCAACTGTCGTCTTAACTATTCATCAAAGTGTGTAAATGTAACGTTGCTTACTTAATTAGTTGAGTACATAGGCAGAGAGGCAAAATGTGTATTTGTTGGCATGTATTTTCTCGCGGTTCAAATAGGATACCACGTTGAATATAGTTGGTTGTGATCAAATGGAAAACATTGCTGTACCTTGTTGCTAGACTATTCAGAAGAACAATGAAACGTTGAGTGGTATCAAATAATAAAATGCGTGTTCCGAAATGGTTGTTTGACATAATGCAATCAGAATCCCATGTATCCTTCAGCTCCAGCTTCTCAGCAAATATTCAATGAATTCTTCTGAATGCCCCAAACCCTTTGGCGTACATGCATTCGCCCATGTTAAATTTATTCAACCAAAGGAACCCTACTAGACCGCGGTCATCAAGTAATTAGCAGATTCGCTTCCAGCGCCAATTGTTTTCATTCCTCTGAATTGGCAAGCGACCATTCCGGCTGCAAGCAAAACCAAGTCAGCAATATGAATTCGTTAAAGGATTCCATTGCAGCGCTTCTTCTCCAGCTCGACGCTTTTCTTGCCATTGGGCCACAACTTGGCCATAATGTGGACAAGATCGAGAAGAAGCCCTATGGCCATTACATTATGTATCTGCGACAAGAAGCATGCAAAATTTAGCACAGTACTTGTTCATCCTTGGCTCCCTGTCACTACTGTCCAGTTTTTAATAAGCGTAATGATGTGCATCTGACAGAGATGGCAAATCTCTTGTCATTTGCCATTTGCCATGTTCCTCGACGCTTCCGGACCGAGGAGGAAGTCCATTATTAAAACTTATTAAGCAAATATAAGATGGTCCTACAAACATCCAGTTGCTCTGCAGAGCTTCTTCTTCCAGCGATTCCAGCAGCCCATCTGCCCACTCTGCCGTCAACATGTCAACTTGATCGCGCAGTTCAAAACTTGGCAAGTGAACCATGCAAGAATCAAGAAATCAGGTGCAAAATCGCTATAATTCGTCCTTTGATCCGTGCTGACGACCATGGAAAGCAGCCTAACGCTTTGGCAGTTCCTGCTCGAGCTTCTACTCAAGGAGGATGAATTCGACCATATCATAACGTGGACTTCAGCAGACGGCGAGTTCAAACTTTTGGACGCAGAGGCCGTAGCAAAACTCTGGGGCCTTCGCAAAAACAAAACCAACATGAACTACGATAAACTGAGCCGGGCTCTAAGATACTACTACGACAAAAACATTATTAAAAAAGTCCTCGGCCAGAAATTCGTTTACAGGTATGTATATAATTACATTTGGATTAATTTTTCCCGTTTCTTCCCACCGGTGTTGGAAATTCAATTTGATCTATATAATAATTCAATCTCGAAATCCCCTACAGATTCGTCACATTTCCGCCTGGCGCTCGTCAAAAAGCAGCTTCAGCTACAACTAGAGTTTCTCAAGTTACAACTACTACCAAATGGAAAAAACTAAAGGCACGGCGACCAAGCAGTACCGAAGGATGTGGGAAACAATTGAAACACGTAGAAACACCTCAACGAGCCTTAGAAGTACCAGACAGATCCACGCCATCAACATCGTCCTCAACCGTTGTTTCGATGCTCGCCCCAACAGGGGAAACCCCGGTAGATTGGACACAAGTCTTCCGAACTCTCCTCCTTCGACACACACTCGCTTCCTATGCCAATTACAACAATAATACTAGCATTTTTGGTGGTATCGGAGATTCGGCGAAAGGTGACAACGCTCAATCCTCGTTTGACGTTCCTTCATGGTATGAATTTTGTAGCAATTTTTCCGCACTACTTGCCCCCCATCATCAGACGCTGTCATCGACGGGATCGCTAGTAACTTCAGGGAAAGTAGTTGTTCCCGCTTCTTCGTCTCCATCGTTTCAGCAAACCTCAGCAATCTTTTCCCCATCCTCCTTATTTGGAAACGCTCAAGGAGCACTTGATGACTTGTGGCCCAGAAACCTCATCGACGACTATGCAAAGTCCAAACCTTCTTGTTAGTTTCCCAAGATTCTAGCATCGGGTCTAGCGTCATTGCCGATTATTTTTGGCAATTTTAAATCAATTTCGTTTATTGTTACAACGAGTTTAAAATAAAGCTGTTTATGCTACACACAACTCGCGTTCCCGCCTGCTATTTTGACGCCCATTCGAAAACGTTCAACTTTCCCCCAAACACCTTTCTAGAAGCCCATCATAGATTTTTTTGCCAGTTAGCCCCTCGTTGATGTTCGGCTCTAGAAAATTTCCACGCTAGCTTGTTATCGCATACTTTTGTCCTCGACTTTCACAATGGCCCTTGCTTGTTTTCGTCGACTCATCCACCACCACCACCACGACAACTTTTCAAGTAAGAAGACGTCAAATATATTCGTCGGCAAAATCTTTCCTGGCTTGGCCTGCAAAAACCATACCTTATTATCATGATCCTTTTGGTTTTTGACAAAAGCCGACCACATATTTTCCCTTGCAACTTTCTTTCTTCTTTTTCTTTGCATATGATTTGGCCTATGGCAGAAATGCAATAATAATGCCGCCATTCCACAAGACTGTATCTATAATATTGATTTGCCGTATTTATATATATCCTTGATTTGATTGTCGGACTCATGTGGCATGTTCACATTCTGCTATCTACACATCACAGGCATTTTCTTCAACTCATCTCGTACATGTAACAACCCATCAAATTTTACCCACATGCATCCCAAGCTGGCCATGGAATGTCAGAAACTGTCAAGAAAATTTTGTAGATGTGCATTGAAATTATATGAGAAGAAAAATGCAATAGTGTCAAAAAAGCGACTTTGAAAGGACCTATTAGCCGGTACATTAGCTCATCAGATGGCGCATCATCGCCAGTATTCCTTCCAATACTCTCATATACACACTTTTACTTTTTCTCATTTCCGCCTCGCCCGAATCGGTGAATTAAGCATGTAAACGGTTTGTATGTTGTTCACAACATGTCGTCTTCTCTGCTTTTTCTCCTTTTTACAAGCCTCAAAACTTTGTCTGTAGTTTATACTATACAATAGGATCGAGATCCGTGAACCGGGACAAAAGCTGTAGAAAACGAGTTTTATTCGATTGTCAAGGACCTATTGTGTCTAGAAAAGCCAATCCTCCTCCTACTACTACTACTACTTTTACTCTACGAAAAACTGCTAGTTGTTCCATAGGGTTCTTTAAAAATATCTCCGTTAAACATCTCCATTTAAATGCCACCACCTTCTCTTCCAATCGAATATTTTTTCCCGCGAAACTGTTGATTACCTAATTCGATTGGGATGTATAATATAATGGATAGATTCCCACATCATGTGGCAACTTTTCAAATAAAAAGCTTCAAATAATGACCCATAACTGTTTTAAAGGGAAGACTTAGGCGATGGTTTTTGAAATCTTTGGGGGTTGAAGGCTAAGCGAGTTGAGTCGTGGTGTGACTGACAGAATATTTTTTTATAGGGGATAGTTTTTATAGTGGAACGTGTCAAACAAGGGGGCGCTCGAGGGTATATATGTTGTAGAGATAGTTACGGAATTGTGGTGGTCGTTTCTTCTTCTTATTCTTGCTTCTTTCTTCTCTCTGGCTTGCTTTCACCACCACCTCAACTTTTCCCCAAAGCTTTTTTGACAGCAAGACCAGCAGGAAACCAGACTGGTTTTGTGTCAGTAAGTCACTTGAGCTCGTGCAAGTTGTTACATCTCAACAGGCCTCCAACTTTCTTCTCTACTACCCAAGCCATTGCCAACTCAACGTTTTTTTCAAGCCTTGTTCCTTTACCCCTTGTTTCAATTATCATCCGCTCTTTGTGCCCTCACGTACCTGACTGACCGGAAATGTCTTCTTTTGCAACAAGTTCCTCCCCCTCACTCTCAACTTCCGGTGGTGGCGTTTCCGTATAGTCAAAAGTTCCCAAAAAGGCCTCAAAAATTCCCAAAAAAGTGTTTTTTTACTCCTCAACAGTGCTTAAAAGGTGATTACTTAAGGTACATATTTCACAAAAGTTTCTCGTTTAACAGCACAATATGAGTTAGCCGGCGGCTGGTGCAAGGTGTTAAAAATCCGCGGTGGAAAAAACAATGCCCGGGAAATTACTACACCATTTTCTTGTTCCAATGTGCGGAAACTTTCTCCGGTTCGAATTAAGCCTGCTTGTTTACATGCTGGCTTTGGTCTCACGTCGCATTTCTTGTTACCAGTAAGTCCTTCCGGCCAAAATTTACGACAACTTTAGTCTTCTTGACGTGATTCATCCCACTCATTTCCCCAACTCGACTCATCCTTTACAACCCTTATATATATTACAGCCGACGACGACTGTCTCCTTATACAAGAGCTTTTACATTTTTCAACTCCAACCATCCAGCCAATAGTAACCAAGCATTCTGGCGCTATAGTTTCCAAAAATTTAACCAAATTGAACAATTCTCCACTAGCCCATCCATTACAACGTACACATGTTTTGAGCCTTTTGAAGAGACCCGTCAGCCCATATGCTGCCTCCATCACGGCTTCCTCGAGGGCCTTTTGATCACAAGATACATAGACGTTTTTAAAATTCCTCACCACTCGCCCATCGCCCCGTTTACCCCTTGTAATTGGTTTTGTGTGTAGAGCTTCAATTTCAAAATTCTCAACATCGTTTATATATTGCAGACTCTGCACGTTCCCGCCACCCACTTTAAGGCCATCTGCCGCCGACCTCGGCATCCGCGAGCCGGAAACCTACCCCTTGTCTTTCGCTGATTTGATACCACATCCGCATTTGTAAGCAACTTTTTTTATCAATTTCCATTTACTTATAGCTATACAAGTGGACCATCAGTGGCTTAGTGTGTCTTCTAACCACTTTTGACCTTTTGCAATTATTTTTTTAAAGGTACGACAAAATGCGCCCGCCCAAAAACGAGACGCATCCAACTGTTGTCGAGTTCCATGTGACTGTCATGGGACTTGATTCCATTAACGAGTATTCTATGGTAAGTCCTCCGCTATTACTTTCTTGAAAACACGCTACATGTGAGTGAAGCTACTATTGCAGGCTAGAAGTTAGTAGAAGCTATAGGAGCAGCGCATTGCGAAATTACCAAGGGATTCCTTCCTAACGAGTCTTCTCATATATTCTTCTGACGCCTTTCCACTAGAATTAACAGCCGCTTCTATAATAGACCCTTCTACACGTCCGTTTCAATTAGCAAACTCAAATCAAACCAAATACACATGTCGCAATCCCAAACCTTCTTGTTGTTCAATATCCCAAAAACTTTGCCAGCTTCTGCGTTCTTCCAATTCAAGAAATGTTATCCCCCCAAAATCAAAATTAAAAATTTCACTGCAAAATATTTAATTTTTACAGACGTACGCAGCCGACATTTTTCTAGCCCAAAAATGGAAGGACGATCGGCTAAGGTTACCCGAAAACATGACTGCGGAGTACAGGTAAAACCCCTAATAAAATTCAACATTTTTATGGCCATCAGATTTACAAAATACACAACATTTTTGCAAACACAAAGCTTTACAATCATGTACGCACGTGATCTCATATATATAAAAAATATGAGAACAGCAACTTTGCTAACAAAGGTAATCATATTTTGTAGGACCGTTTTGCACTTGACTGCTATCTGAGGACTACTAAAAGGCAGATCCTTGGAAAAATGATTGTTTCTAGCAAGAAAAATATATATCGCAGCTAAACATCTTGTCAAGATATCATTATTCACCTTTTGTTATGGCCTAGTCTGTATTTGCCTCCCTTGTCGTAATACAATACGGATTGTGCGACTTGAAAAAATAACCAGAAACGAGGTTATCATAAGACGCCGCTTTTATATTCCTCCTGTTATTATCCACAAAATCTGCTTGATCAAATATATATATTTACTATATGAAATCTTGTGGTGAAAGCTGCAAGAAAAACAGCGGGTATCTCTCAAGTGAAAGTTTGAATTCCCCCAATGCCTTTTGTTTCTTGTAAATGATACGTTGTGTGACGGAATTCGGCGAGATAGACACGCCTTTGTATTGTTATGTAACACAACAAGACGCGTCACCACATTTTCTCAAAGCCGTCTTATCAACATTGATTCTGATAAACCTTTTTGCAAATCTTAACATCGTTTTTCATTCCCAAGAGCCCAAGAAGCCACTTTCGCTGATAGATCCGCCAAAAAGAAATACAGCGGCGAAAGCAAACTTGTGAGGCTTCATCAAAACCGAAAATTCCTTATTAAGATTGCCATTTCTTGCTGTCATCAAGGTACTGGAGTAATTTTAAACGGTGACTTTTACAAGGTAGGAACGCATTGGATTTTTTGCTGACAAGGAGAAAAAAGTTGGTAAAAAGCCTACTTGAAGACTCTTTGGTTGTTGGAACAAGTACTTTTGTTATACGACGATATCCATGTGTTCCGAGAACAACATGACGACAACCTATTTTTCAATTAAGTCCAAAAAAGCTTTGTGGTGACGATAGCATGAGAGCTTTTCTTTGAAGTCGATTCTTGTTCAGCCCTTCCCATATATACTTTGCTCCACCTCATTTACCGTGTAGTAGCCTACAATTTTTGAAGGACATTTCACAAACTTACAAGTTACAAACGCCATACGGCAAATGGAGAAAAGTTATGAATCGACACACTTTGGCCTAATTAACGACTGAAATTCGGCAACTCTTTGGCAGCGTCTTCTTTATAGGCTCCGATGACCGCCTGATCCCAAGTTTGTTTGCACTTTGACTCGGTCAGACAGGGAAACATTTCATGAAATGATTTCCCGATCCGCTTGATAAATCAATTTTACTTAACTTGTCAATAAGACAAATGAGAGTTAAACAAACGCTATAGTGAGGATGCGGTGGGAAGCAAATGCTTTCTTTCTCCCGCCTTCCAACCCTGGTGTCTTGGAAGACAAAGACAGTTGAAGCAAGGCTCTTCACCGAGTACAAATGCGAAACGTGTAGTAGACGTGTAGCAGATGGGGCAATGGGAAATAAAGTCGATCATATTTTAGCCGAGACAGTCGAGTTAAGATGGTGAAATTTTGAGTCTCGGCGTTGGCTCGGAAACAAGTTGGAAGAAGAAGAAGAATATATACCTGGCCCTTTTGAACATTATTCATCCGCGGCGGGAACTCGAGTCGTCTCCCATCATTTACAGCTTTAAATCACCAAATCCGACGCCGCAACTATCCAAGTGCTCATCATGGGGCATTTACGGATATTTCAATGGCTCTCCATAACAACTTGACTTTTTTTTACTTTCTCCACCGTTCGCTGCTTTCACTGTGTCTCTCTTCTCCACATTTTGTTTACCTTCTTGGTCTTCTTGTGTCTCCCGTCATGTCACTTTTGGACGCATTTCTAAAAACCGCACTTTCTCCAGTTTCTCCAGCAAACAACTTACTTGCTGCTGCGTCAACCCTCGAGAAACGTCATCAAAGCAAAGCTTATGCAACCTCAGTTGTGGAATTGGAGCCAGACTATTTTCCTCTTTTGACTTTGTCTTCAATTTCCAATCAATTACCTTCCCACAGATGCTATCGCTTGAAATCGATCTTGCTTGAGATTCTCCGTCATTAGCTTAAATGCCACTACACATTTTGTTGAATTAAATATTATGACGTAACCGACGTAGACAAAGAGATTTACAGTGACAAGGCCACTTTTCACTTTGTTGACGTCACCACAACTGCCGACTAATCGAAAGACTTGCACATTTCAGACTCCTCGAGCTCGATTTCCTCAACAAAATGTGGCGACCGGATGCCTTCATCAAGGTAAGCCTCACAAACGCTCTCATCAAAGCACTTGTCAATTTGAAACCTCAAAACATACATCCGTATTTTGAAATGTTGCCCACAGAATGCCAAGCAGGTGACGTTCCAAACAATGACGGTGCCAAACCATTACGTTTGGCTCTATAAGGACAAGTCCCTCCTGTATATGGTCAAGTAAGTTGAGTTTTTATTGCAAAACGTTCAAAATACTCATATAATCGTCTAACGATTCTTCCAGACTAACGTTAACGCTGTCATGCGCCATGAACTTCAAAATGTATCCTCATGATACTCAAGAGTGCAAGTTGGAAATTGAAAGCTGTAAGATTTTTAATATTGGTAAATTTATCGAAGCAAGACACTATAAAAATCTACTTTCTCCATTACAACAACAGTATCTCACACAACCGAAGATCTCATTTTCCAGTGGATGGAAGTAGACCCGCTGATTGTCGATCCAGACATTGAGTTGCCACAACTCCAGCTCAATAAAAACAAAACCGGAGATTGCACTCAACATTATTCCACAGGTAAACCACATCGTCCACATAGTACAGCCAGTATTTCGACGAGTACCTCGAGGCTTATAAGCAGTTATTAATTCCACTGTATTCTTGATTGCATCCACAACAGGAAACTTTAGTTGCCTTGAAGTCATATTCGTTCTGGAACGTCGACTAGGCTACTATGTGTTCCATACTTATATTCCTACTTTTCTCATAGTTGTCATGTCATGGGTACGTCATTTTAGACATTTTCCCAGTGTACCGCCAAAATAATCGATCCATCAACTTTTTTATATTACATGTACTTCAGATCAGCTTTTGGATCCAACCGGAGGTGGGCGAGAGCTCCAAATATTGTGTGTACCAAAATTTTGCAAGATTCATAAGGATGTTCAATTTTCAGGCTGCCCCGGCCAGGGTCACATTAGGCGTCACTTCCCTTCTTACACTTTCTACTCAACATGCCAAATCTCAAGCGGCACTTCCACCTGTAACTTACTTGAAAGCTGTAGATATTTTCATGTCTACCTGCACATTGTAAGCGTTCATACAGACAAAAGTTGCCAAATGTTTTTTAGCGTCTCAAATTTAACTTTCCCTATGGCCTTTGTAGATTCGTCTTCTTAGCGCTCATGGAATACTGTCTAGTTAACATTGTACTCGGAGACTCGTTTGATACCAAGGCCAGAAAAGCAGCAGAAGAGGCCAGAAGCAAGGAAGCTTATCACCTAGCCTCTGCAAGAATGAACTTTCGAGGATCATCAATGGTTCGATTTCAAAAATTCGCAAACTAGCTCCATCATTTCAACTGTTTAAATTAAACTTTTTAAACTCACATATTTCAGGATCACCAATGCTCCAGAACCATGTCAACGTCATCAATGATCATCGTCCCATCCATGAGTGGAACTTCAACAACGCCCCCACCACCTCCACCACCTGCATCCCGAGCCCCAACTGCCGCCTGTAAATTAGCCGAAAAAAGACGAAAAGCCCTTGCAGTAGACCGATTTTCACGAGTTGCTTTCCCATTAACATTCTTTGTCTTGAATTTCATTTACTGGATTTACTTTGCCGATTATTTGTAGTCTTTCAATATTAGTTACTACTGCACAACCTTACTTACTTACTTGGTTGATCTGTATATGCTCTCAGCTCAGGAATAACTATTGTTCAAAGCGAGTAGATTTTGGAGCTAATGCTATATATACAGGGTCATTTTCACTTACTCTTCGCCCAAGAGTCAATAGAGAGAGGTGCTATTATAACTTGTGATCATTGAATAGGGATCCTACTTGATGTAGCTTTTTCTCTTTTTTATTATTGCATTGAATGATAGCTGGTTGATAACAAAGTTCCGTTTGTTAACATTTTATCTATACATGGAAACGTACAAAATAACTCTGCGAAAAACAATGTAGTTAATAGATTTCGATACAGCCCTCGATTCATCAGTTCTTTTTGGTCAACTTTTAGATTCAACTAAACTACATTTTAAAGCCCCAAGGGTGCGTACATGTTCATGCACAACAAAGCAGAACAAGCTCACGGCAACCGTTCAAGAGCAGCCTTTGACAGAGAATCTACTGGGGTCCATGAAAGACCACCGGCGATTCCAGTTATCACAAATATACTCTTCATCTTAACATAATAGCGGCATTTTCAATTAATTTACACAATAATATCCTTCAATCCAGAACGTTTCAGTAGCAGTAACAAACAAAAAGTACATTTAAATTAAATTACGAGAAGTATACTATATATATGATCACTGGGTAAACTTAGAATTTCCGTATTTTGAAAGTTTCAATATGATTATGACTTGGTTTAATGACTGTAAATGAAGATTCAGATGAGAGAATATCGCTCCTTTTTTGCTACGAAGGAATCGATGCCACTGTCTCCTTTGCTTGAGTAAAAAAAGCCTGTAAGATTTTCAATGTTTGGATTAAAAAATGTACGCAATTCATGATGATAACAAATTTCAATATAACGCAACTTACTTTGAGGTACGACTTGAAATTCTTGGGATTACTTTGAAGAGCATTAGTGTATGCTTGTATTGTTACGGCGGGTAATTTGAGCGTTGGTAGGTATTGGTTTTGCAAATACGCTACAAACTCTTCTTTCTGGAATTTAACAACAACAATGTAGCCTGAATGCTAAATTATGCAAATGGTAGGTAACAAGACATTCCTTACCCTGGAGGCCATAATGGTGAGTAAGACAGAACCGGTCTCGTTAAGCACTAAGAGAGTTTGAGCGTCCTGAAGATCAAAAGAGTCTCTCATTGGAGACATGAAACATGCTGGAACTATTTCCTTGTACATGAACTCCACGAATCCCTCAGGTCCCCCTTGTCCTCCCCAAAGCTCGACTAGCTTTTTTAAAATCGAGAAACACGACTTTTGAGCCTAAAGTAATACATGAGAAATTACCAAACAGTCATCATGTTAGCATTCTGTGCAAAAATGAAAATGGTTCTTACCACTGGATCTGGAAAATCTACTGAACCCTGGATTACAGTTCGTAGCACTTCCTGAAGTACTATTGGTTCTTGAGAGGATAGTACGTCGGTTAGATTATTGGTAACGATTGCGTGTATGAAGTTGAAGTACTGCCTCTGCATAATCTGCTTATCTCTCATTGCTTGTTGGTCGTTTTCCTCGATCGGTGTGGACAGGGCAGCAAAGATTGTACGGATCATCGGGGCGAACATTTGTTGTAGAAACGGGGTTACCTCCTTCTGAAAAACCCACGATAACTACATCAAAACATTAATCAGCTCAAAAAATCCTCCAGAATCATGTTGAGAAAGGTAATATTCAGCAACAGGACTGTAAGTTTAGTTGAATAATTCGCAATCATTGCTTACTTTGTATTTGTTGATGACTTGATTGATTAGAGGAATGTATTCTTGAATGCTCTTCAAATCTCCTCCCTTCAGCAAAGCCTCTGACGCAGGAAGAATGTACCCCAACACCTCTTCTTCAATACACATCACCATTCGGTGAAGGTACTGTCTAACTGCTCCTTGAAGGATCACGATTTGCTCTGACCAAGGAATGGTCTACAAATCAAAAGAACATCAGATCAGCAATGCACTATTCAACTTTTCCCGCATTAGTTAATTCAGCTCACCTTCAAAGTGGTAACGAATACCATCATTGCGTCGATGAATATGGATGTGCATCCCACGGACTTCATGTTTTGTTGACTACTAAAAGCTTTACTCAGACGACCGGTAACAGAAATAGCTTGCCTGCAAAACATATCAAGATCAAAAATGATGTCTAATGTCTAATACAAATAGGTACTGGCGAAGGAAAAATACTTACACTATCACATTCAGAAACTGTGTACGTTTGGCAGCATCATTTTCAGTTAGGTACACATTTGTCACCATTTTCGCTGTATCCAACAAGGGCGATATTACCTGTCCCATGTATTTTGCTTTTTCCTGCAAAAAATAAAAACCATTACAATACTTTCCACAAGCAGACATATCATGAGTTTACGATTCATTATACCTCTAAAGAGCTATCACCACCCAGGATAATAGTACCTACAACCTCGTATAGGTATAGCTGGTCATCTTCTGAAATCAGTCTATCATTTTCTGGCAATGTGAATGCAGCTTCAAGGCTTAATAAAGGTTGGATTGTTTGAAGAATAGTGTTTGTCACATTTGGCAACAAATGAACCCTGTAACAGAATCTATCATTGGAACGAACAGTTTTCTTGGCTTTAACATCAACAACTACACTTACTTGACAGTCTTTATGAACTTGGACAGAAGGTAAGCACATCGAGAACGGACTTTCCGTGACCGATGGAACAACCCGTTGTTCTCTTTAAGAAAGGCAGAAAGCACCGGGAGGATGTAGTCAGGATGAACAATGAAAAATTTGTCGTACCTACGGGAAAATTAAGCATAATTAATACAGCATTCTTCTACGATTCAAATTCCACTTCTGAAAGCTCCTTACTTCAGAGCGTTCTCGAAGAACTGAACGACAACTCCACAATTACTATGCGAGTAAATATCACTCTTGACCATCATCAGCATCATCAACTGCATCGGAGATGAAGTGTCAATGTCATGGGTGAAGTTTGTGATGCTAGCTGCAGGAGTTGTATCACCACAAACATACATCAGATACAAAGCCAATTCGGAATCCTGCAACGGTTCAATTCATATCTTTAAGTAGCGAATAACGCAAACCAACACAACCATGCAGATCTGCACCAACCTCTGCAGGAAGCTCTCTCCAGGTCTGCAAAGTGTTTGTTACAACTGTTTGTACTTGCTTCAACACGAGGTCTTTATCGATAAGAGCAATATTGTCGAACAGCACTTTCATCTGCTTCCTGCAACGACAAAAAAATCATTAAAGTAGGTTGGCTAAATTGAATTTTTCCACTCTGAAGCTACACTTCATTGTTGGGACTCAAAGAAGCGGAAGGACATAAAATCCTGCCGCAGGGTTCAGAATCTCTTTGCTTTAGGTGCTATTTCAAGACTATAATACTACAGAAGTATTACGTTCTGCCATGAGCACCAATTTTATGTGTTATGTATAAAAACCATCGAACTTACCTAAATTCGTCATATTCAGCCTCATCTTCTCCTTCACATTCGAAGTCGTAATCTTCCTCGCACCTCATTTTCTTAATCACCACATTTAAAGCATTCACCAGAATCTTCCGTTCAATATCATTCAGCATCGGTTTTCCTTTGATTAACTAGAGATGGTATTACAATTAGAGTTCAAGTAGAGTCGGCAATAACGCAAGTACGAATCAAAACAGTTAGAAGATAACTTACGTGTAGATAATCCCGAACAAAATCAAACACAGATATTGAAACGTCATCATACGCGTATCCCAGGTACTCAAGCGTAAGGTCAACTTTGGCTTCGACAGATTGCAAGATAGCACGGCACCTCTCAGAATCTTTAGTTTCAGTTTTGCTAATTTTAGTATAACAGTCAATCAAACAGGTTCCCATCCCATTCAAAATTTTCCCCATCTTTCCAACATATTCTGCATCGCTTTCGTCCTGTATTCCACGGAACAGATTAGTAAACATTTCATTACGAAAGCTGATACGGAAAATATACTTATTAATTCATTGATACTTACCGTCTCAGTGCGAACACAGTTCCAGGCACCAACAGTAGTCAGCACAGTATTGAAGGATTCAATTAACTGAATCTTGGCAACAGGTTCCATTCCCTTCATCAAGATTCCGAAAATGCATTCAGCAGCCGCCTCTCGAATCGACACACACGACAACTCTTTCACAAGCACCGGCACAAACTTTTCGTTTGCAACAAGATTTATATCGATCCAATGTATATAAGCTCCTATAACTTGAAGACATCTGCAAACCACTCCAGGGTTGCTTTTTTCATAAGTTGTCTGTAAAAACAAACCTCGTGAGTGTTTGATATACGGCAAGTAAAACAAAACAGCACAGTAATTTACTCACCAATATAGTATACCAAGAATCCACAAGGCTATTGACTACATTATCCCTCATTGCTTGCTTAATAACGTTATTTCGTTGTAGTTCCATATTGCTTCGGTGAACGTCTCGATCACTAATCTGCAAACAAAAATGCTATAACGATTCAAAGAATTTCGTCAGAATTTATTTCCCTAAACGGGGTTTCATACCTCTAAGTCTATGGCAAGTAGCACTCTCAAGTAATGGTCCACAGCACTTTCTCCCATGGTCAAGCAAGATAGAAGCAAGTCACTGAAGAACCCTGGCCATCTAATAGGATAGTCTTGCACGAAGACGAGGGCTGTAATTTGAGCAACTTTGTTTTTCAAAAACGTGCTGTCTGCAGAAATTGCCTGCTCCGAGATGGAATTAGCCTGAAAATCAACAACCATGAGAGTATTCCTTCACTATCAATCTCTTACACGGATTGTCTTCTAACATTCAACATACCTCGATTCTAGCCCAAGCACACAAAAAGTCTCGCAAGATCTGTTGATCTTCTAGCGTGCAAGTGGAATACCGGGTCTTGACGAAATGCTCAACCACCTGAAGGCAAACGAACTGGATACTAGGACTAGCATATTGCTTGGACGAAATCGAATGTACACACAGCTTCCAGCCTATATCGGATTTCTTCAGTTCCTCATAATAATTCAAGGCCTGAAAGCAAAACAAAAACCTTTACACCCCTGAATCCAGTTTTTCATACTTGTAGATCAACGGAAACATCCAATTTACCTGAGCTTGCCGGTCCGCTGATGTCGGTGGAGACGTCAAGCTCGCCAGCATGGATTCATCCATTCTCAAGTCTCCTAATTGGTAGTCGATGATTCCCAACATTCCATGTACTCAACGCGTCGGCTCCAATTATGCTCTCAAGCAACAATCTTTCTTCGCGAATTCTAATTGCAATTAATCACTCCATTCTTTGCACACTGTCGATTCCTTCGCGCCAATCTCGCCTTTCAACACCTGTTATTATAGCAACCTAGCTGTGAATCCGCTGCATTAGCAGCCTCAACATGTGCGTTGTTTTGTTTACAGTCTTGAAATTCCCTAAATAGTTAGACCATTTTGGAACACTGAGATTGAAAGCTACCGCATGTTTACCGGCTTGAAAATGTTTTGACTCGTATTGTTAAATATGATGTCTGTGAATTACTGGAGAGTACGAAACATTGCTGATGTCACATGTTTTTGTTTGAATATTCTTAAAAACGTTAAATATTCTGATGAAACTCTTGTTAAATTGTGATTAAGAATTTCTTCTCAACATGTGTCAGCGTGTCACCCATGCACTTTTTCAAATGTTTCGCTTATAGACGCATCCACACTAGACGTTCGCTGGAACTTGTTGGCTGGTCCATAGAATCAATGGAACGTATGCTCTCCCAACGTAGTCAAACATATGACGGATGCACCTCTCTCGCTTAGGTGTGTGTTCAAAAATCTCAAAAACAGTGAATGCATGCTAAAGCATGGCCATCAAAACAACAACATTCTCGCACGATCAAAACAGTGCAGCTTCAGTCATCTAGCGGACTCTTCCGTCACTTGATTTTGAATTAACCGCACTTGGATAAGCGCCACCAGTGCCGAGGAGGAGAAACTCATGCCGACTAGTGTGTGCATGAGATCTTTGCATGCGGTTTTTCTACAGTCTGACACCAGTCCAGGTTGTACGAGAGTTTCGTAAAGGTATGTGATCAAAATTTCGGTTTTAAAATCAAAATTATTCCAATTTAACAATAGTGGTGTAGAAAATCGTTGAAAGTGGAGCTTGAAGTACATATTGTGTGTTAAATTTTCAGGTTACGTCCAATAATTCATCTTCAAAATGAAGGCCAAGGGATTGGTAAGTTTACAACTTGATTCTCGGTTTTTTTAATTACCCTAGGCAATCTAGCTTTGGAAATCCCTTTTTTCAACAAGTTCGAATTTGTAAGGGACTATGGTCATCTTTATAAAACTAGAACTCTGCAGTTTTGGAAAGTTATTTAAGCGGCTTGTACAGGGCAGGCAGTTCAAAGTTTCGGATATGATTGACTGTTGAACAAAGGTTGATTGATGAATCCCTACCGTTGTAAACTAATGTGGTTCCTTTTTGTGTTTTACAGTTGAAGCAGTATGAAGTCATCGGAAGGAAGCTGCCTTCTGAAAAGGAGCAGAACCCTCCTTTGTACAAAATGAAAATCTTCGCACCGGAAAAGCTCGTTGCCAAGTCTCGCTTCTGGTATTTCTTGCGTCA